>NJRQ01000459.1:0-164613 GCA_003063805.1 Aphaenogaster ashmeadi
GCTCTCCTTCATTTCTATAACATTTTTGTCCGCAGGTAATTTGGAAAAGAAATCAGTAAAATTGGCGGCACAATCCGACATCAATTTAAACATGGTTTTCATTTTACTCTGTCTCTTATACACATCTAGATGTGTATAAGAGACAGGTGTACGATCGAGTATATGTATATGTATGTATAATATTGAATAACTATACGAAACATTTTTAAAAATAATACATAACTATTTCAAAATATAATTAAACATGTAACAAATGTTTATTATTTTATGAAACGACTTTAAAATTTTTGAAGAATCTGTTAAGACATATTTTTTACGATGGTTTTATTTAATGATTGTGGATTTATAACGAAAGATATGTAAGCGAAAATAAAAAAATATTTTTTGCTTTTTATATTTTGGTATCTAGTATTTGGAAATTTTAATTATTAATGACTATCTTTCATATTATCTTTTTGCTTTCATCGTTCTAATGAGAGAGAATCATTCTTATTTAAATATACAAAATTTAAGATACTACTACATGTAATGATCCGTATTCTTTATAACTATGCTTATTATATACATATATTTTACAATGTTTAAACATATCTCGCTTTACATATTGCTTTAAATATATGTATATTAATTTTCATGTCTGACAAAAGAATAATGTTGCATTATATATATAGATGCATTATATAATGACTGTCTCTTATACACATCTAGATGTGTATAAGAGACAGCTTTATAACTATGCTTATTATATACATATATTTTACAATGTTTAAACATATCTCGCTTTACATATTGCTTTAAATATATGTATATTAATTTTCATGTCTGACAAAAGAATAATGTTGCATTATATATATAGATGCATTATATAATGATATTAAGAAGACCGATGATATTAAACAAATATAAATATGAAAGAAAGCCTTTATCGGTCACGGCGGGTCTTGGTGCCTAATAATAATTATTTTTGTGAATATTCCTGCTCATGCGAACTGCGCGCCGCATATTCGTCGGTCTTGAAACACAGCTCTTACATGAAGCCGGAATAATTAATTCACATATTAAATTGACGGGCAATTTAATTTTTGATGCTCACTAGCATCTATAAGATCCCCCCATCCCCCCATTCCCCGAAAAAACTGTAAAGAACTTATTGCGAAAAATAACACCTCAACCAGGATTCGAACCTGGATCTCCCAAGACCGACGAATATGCGGCGCGCAGTTCGCATGAGCAGGAATATTCACAAAAATAATTATTATTAGGCACCAAGACCCGCCGTGACCGATAAAGGCTTTCTTTCATATTTATATTTGTTTAATATCATCGGTCTTCTTAATATCATTTGTTTAAAATACGTCGCCTGAAATATGACGTTCAAGCAACTTATATTTGTTATTGCGAGAAATATCACCACATGCCTCGATGGTCGAATTGGTAGGACGCCCACACGGATTGTTGGGAGATCCAGGTTCGAATCCTGGTTGAGGTGTTATTTTTCGCAATAAGTTCTTTACAGTTTTTTCGGGGAATGGGGGGATGGGGGGATCTTATAGATGCTAGTGAGCATCAAAAATTAAATTGCCCGTCAATTTAATATGTGAATTAATTATTCCGGCTTCATGTAAGAACTGTGTTTCAAGACCGACGAATATGCGGCGCGCAGTTCGCATGAGCAGGAATATTCACAAAAATAATTATTATTAGGCACCAAGACCCGCCGTGACCGATAAAGGCTTTCTTTCATATTTATATTTGCATTATATAACTTTCCTGTAATATTCTTTCGTGTTCTACGAATATGTTATATAAAAAAAGTTTTTCGTTTTCTATTGTAATAGCTCACATTATATTTAAAATTATTTCAACTTAAATTTTGCTCTGATATAGAAATTTATATATTTGAGAATTGATTCATAAAAAAATTTCATTGTATCAAATTATTCATTAAAGAGATACTAAATAATATAAATGATAAATAAATTAACATATTAAAAGTTAATATATCACATTCAAACTCTATAAAACGTTAATGATAAAAAGAAGATAAAATTACGAGCATAATGGAAATTATTGTTTTGCAGTTGAGTTGATTATTATAATAAGAACCTTATTTAAAATAAAACTGTTTACGCGTGCGTATCCAAATCAGTCCGAGCGTTATTTCTTTCTAAATGATATTGCATCGGATTTATAAATGCAAATTTCATTCAGAATTTAAGTATTTTGTGAATTTAAATATGGCCATTAGTTGCACTACTATTAATAACATTAGAAGATACACTAGTATTGTCTCTCGCTTGGATCTTCAGCCAGAATCCTCCATCTGCCAGCATGGAGAAAGTTACCTTGCTCAATCGCAATGGATGCGTAGTTTTCGTGCACATTTTCAATTCGTAGCGAGTTAACAAATGGAATAACACGACCTTGGTCTCCAATAACGCAAATCTGTTGCCTATGCACATTCTCGGCCCTATTCCAAATGGAATATACGCGGCTGAATTTATATCTTTCTTGTTCTCATCCAAAAAACGTTCGGGATAAAACTCGTCTGGTTTCTCGTAATACTTTGGATCCCGGTGCAGGCCGTAAACAGGGAACCAAACGGCCATTCCTTTCTTTACGAGAAAGGGTTTGTCTCCGGGCAGTGCTGGAGGTAGTTCAAAATCTTTCACACTTATCCTGTCCAGAATTGTGGCAACGGGCCACAACCTAAGAGTCTCATTGATCACGGCGTCCAAATACTGCATTCCGTTCAGTGCTTCATAGGTCAATTCCCCGTTGGTTGTCTTTAGGACCTCATCTACCTCGTCACGCAATTTTGCCTGAATGTCCGGATTCACGGCGATTTCATGAGCAGCGAAGCACATCAAGGTAGAGGCACTGTCGAAACCGCCAAAGAAGAAGACGAACGCTTGCGCAGTCATATCCTCGATAGTCAGTTCCTTGCCGGGCCCTCTTTTTCCTCTAGTCTCCATCATCAGTTGCAGCATGTCTGGTCGTACGATATTTTTCGTGTCTCTGGTGTGTATCGTGCTCCTTATAAGATCTTTGAAAAATTGACTTACATGATCACTAATAAATTTAAGACCCAACATTTTGGTGACAACTGGCATACTTCTAACGAAGTACAATTTTAAGTTGCGCAGAGTGTCGAAAGTCGTAGCTTCCTTTCCGTAAATGTAGAACTCGTTGTTAGGATCCCTCATAGAATCGACGTTGATACCAAAAGCGCAAGTTGCGATTACATCATTCGTGTATCTAGTAAAGCTCTCCTTCATTTCTATAACATTTTTGTCCGCAGGTAATTTGGAAAAGAAATCAGTAAAATTGGCGGCACAATCCGACATCAATTTAAACATGGCTTTCATTTTACTAGAAGTAAAAGCGGGGCTTAGAAGAGCTCTCACATCTCGCCACCTTTCGCCACAAAGCGAAAACAGATTCTTGCCAAAGAGAGGGTCGTTAACTTCGTCGATGAAAGTGCGATGATCGGGGAACATCTCGAAGTTCTTAACGCCGATAGCTTTGATGAGATCCGGATCGCGAATCATCACTACTGGATTCATGCCGTCAAAAAAACCAACATATTTGGCGTCTTGATTTAGATAGTAGACTTTTTGAACAAGATCGGCCAATGACAACTGGCGGAGAAAAGCTGGAGCCATGTTACCCACAACAGGCCATGGTGGTATATGTATGATCCCATGTTTCTCGAAAAAGTTCAAGTTTTTAAAGAAGTAATAATAAACAGCGATGATGCCAGCTAAGAGAGACAACAGTATCCAAGTATCCATGATGACGGCGAGACGTTTCAGTGAATCACGCTGATCGTTTTATCGCGATGTCGCTATATCGCGAGTACACCAACGACTGTTGCGATTGCGAACGATTACTTCCTTTTATATAATCGGCGTCATTTGATCGCTTTACATAAGATAACATGATTAAACTTCCGTCGCTGATGGAAAGCGAAAGTGGGACTACTAATCACGTAACTTAATCTCTAGTCGTACCATGTGCAGCAATATACGTTTTTCTTTGTATAACAATTAACTGCTATGATAACAGTGACATGTGAAGCGGGTAAGAAAACAATCGAAAAGAAGATCACATAGTTACGAGCATATAAACTCGACAATGTTCAATTGGCGTAGTTTTGCAAAATGCTCGTCATTGCTACGATTCAACGAGTTATGACTTTAATAGTTCATGCAATCTGATAAACGATTTGTCGGGACGTTTACTTTCGTTCAGTATTGTCATTGGAAATCGCTTTGTTCGTGCAAATGTAACACGGCAGAAAATTATATGAAATGTAATAAATATGTGTGTGAAAAAGTGTTCATTATATAAAATTACTTATAAATTCTTCAGAAATTTCATACCGAGTAAGATATTTTTTCGATATCTTTTAATTGCCTATTTTTTCATTAAATGTTTGTGCATCTAGACTGATTAGATTTTAAATGACTTTTCTTTTTGATTCGGCAATATTAATATTAAAAATATATCTCGCCGTTTTTTAGTCTTTTTCTCGAGTATATTTGCTTCGTCGGTGTCATCCCTTTTCCCAAGTCCGATCTATACTAGATTGCCGGGTAATACCGCAGGTTATTTGGCTTTCTCTCTTAAACACCGTAGAACATCGCCTTGGATCCAGGATATTGCGAACGATGGGATCACCGTACGGAAACAAAGCCAGGCACTTAGCGGCAAATTAGCGATGGCTAGGGGCGCCACTGTCGCTCTTCATTACACCGATACCCTCCTACCTCCTACCTCCTCAACCCCTCCCATGACATCCCCTAACTCGGTCTAACCCTCTTAACCCCGTCCAGACAATGCACGTGCCATCCGCTTTTCGCGTATATCGGCAAACGAAATGTCGACTGTGCGTAAAAATTCTCTGAAATGTGACGGCATGATTTTTCCCCTTTCGTTCTTATGTCGCTTTTATTATTATTGCGTTGCGTCAAAAAAGATAAAGTTTCGTTATTGTTATAACTTGCGACGAATGCTCCAAGAGCATTATTCTTTTATTTTCTGTACTTACTGTATATAGCTTCGCGATATCTCTGACGAATCATTATTATATGTTACGTTGTCACATTCACAATTTATTTATTAATGCAATTGAAATTTGGAGAAAGCTAGCAGAAAGGAACAATAATGTATTTAGGAGTCTGATTCAATCGCGATAATCTTCAAAATAATTTTTTTCATTATCTAACTAAACTTTTACAATATTAAACATAAATAATAAGATTAACTAAACGTTTAAATTATTAAAAAGAAACTTTCTTTTTGATCAATAGAATAATAAATAGTTTTAAATCCTGATAAGTTGTCATAATTCGTTTTCATTGTAGGACACACATGTAGATTAAATTATACATTTATTTACTAATGCAAGACGATTAAAGAGGAATGTTTTTGGCACATTTTATTAATTTATATTATCGAATGCAAGTGGTGGCACGTGAAAAGACTAATCTATTTTAACGTATAAATACGAGGAAAAGATTGATATAATTTCTCGCTTTCAACATTGTTATTCAATATGATTATCGTCAGGAACGAAGAACCTTGAAACCAAAATTACAAAGAATATTTAAATGTCTCGGAAATTAAAAACTTTTACCTCGAACGCTTTGTCAGGGAGCACTTTTAAGGATATCAAACTGTAGGAATGAAACCTCAGCAACGCGAAGCACGATGGATACGTTCCTGGGGAGAAATGCGAGAACGTGCCGAACGAAAGTACGACAGGCGGCGAGACGAGGAGAACAGAAAGAGCGGACCAGAGGACGTGGGGCTCGTGTAACAGAGTCCATTGTTGAAGCTTATTGAGAATCTGCCAATAGCCCGGGATTCAATTTGACTGGTGAACCGTGAACACCATTTAATATACAAGCGCGCGCGAGACGCCTCGTCGCGCCGCGCAAGCTTCTGCAACGCAACAGGCACGTGAAACACCTCGAAGCACGATGCCATTCTCGCTCAAATCGGAGGAACGAAGAAGGAGAGGAAGGAAACTTTCGGGATTCTATTCAATATTAGCGGAGTTATCGTCGAATCTTTTCCATTCGCGCGATATCGCACCTTCGCGTCAATGTATTTTGAATTTGTTCTCTCTACATTCTTGTCTTTTTTCCGTCTCTATTATTCTACGTCACTTTTTTCTCTCTCCGTCTTCCTTCATAAATATATTCTATAAACAAAGAAACATAAAATTATATATATGAAAATTATTAGGCACAAAAATTGATATATGTGTTGTAGTTATTTTCGCTAATTCACATATCTCTATCATTCTAACGGTTCATATAATTTCCTTGCTACATTCCATGTTTTTTGCGTCGTTGTGTCGTTGATCGCACCAATTCCGCTGATGTCGATGGTTCCGTCCGGTTTCTTTGCATGGTGTACATAATAGAGACTCCGGAAAAAACTTGTATCAGGCGCAGCAACCGGTATTTGATGCGTCACGATTATTATGACTCGAGTGAATGAGGGACTAAACCGAGAGAAGAAAGTGAACGGGAGGCCGATGCTCTTAAGTGGTTCTTATGCCGTATTTCCCGGAGGAATATTTCGTTTTGGCTCAGACAGGAGTAATGACTAGCGTCGTAACAGAACGCGCTTCGGGCGAAAGAGACACCACTTCGCCTTTCCAGCAGTTGGACTTTTAATTTCCTAATGGGCTAATTATCGGTGTGTCCGAGGGAGTAGCTCGCCGTTGCGATCAGCTTGAGCACAATCAGCTTGAGGACAAAGCATTCGGAAGTCATGATTCCGCGAACATGTTTCATTGTATGTAATTCGTGTCGAGAATTACAGATTTATCTTTGATACGATAACGGGAATGACTCAACAAGAGAAAGAAAGAAGGAGAGAGAAAGATGTATGCGTGTGCGTATAAATCGATCATATAAGTGGTAATAACAATAACCAAAGTCTTAAATCGGTAATTTTGGCCTCTTGATGTCAAGTGCTACATGCTCAAATATTCATGCAATGTATTATATATATTATCTAGTTATTTCTTCTTATTGTTAGTAGGTATATGTAAAGATACTCTATATTGAGTTTGTACTTTGATATACGCAACGATAATATTAGCATTTCGCATGTTGAACATTTTCATAAGATTTTGAAATCAATAGAATTTCAATAGAAAGTCCGTAATTTATAGAAAACATTATTACAATTTGTTTATATTTTTGCAACGTAATTATTACGCTACAGTTGATCATATTTCCATATGAAAAATCATTCGCAGATAATTTATCTCTTGACTTCCCGACTCTTTAATAAACACCACGTAAGTTCGCGACATTATAAGCACTTTAAGACAATATGTACCATATCGCAACGCCGCGCCGCGCCGGCGCCGCATACAAGCTGATTCATTATCTGTGATTTATCCATAAACGCATAACGCAATTTGGATATCCAAGGGACGAGGAATACGGTGACGCCAGCGACGATGGTGGGAAAGATCGTTGCAGAATGCGCAAAGTTTTCCCAATTGAAGGCAATGAATTCGAGGGTAATCTTTTAAAGGCGGGGTCTGGACTCTCGCGATCCAACGGAGAGTTAATGGGGTCGCGCGGGCCGGCAGACAAGGTTGCTTCGGGCAGAGCCGGGAGTTGGAAGACTGAGACTGGCTCTGCAGGAATCTGCATAACAAAACGCGCAATTAATAAAGTTCTGCGGTGTAGAGGGCACCGACAAAAGAGCGTTTCGTCCTTTCAAGCTCGCTCCTGCAACCTTCCTCTTCCGCCTGTTCGCCTTCTCCTCCCCCTCGTCCTCTCAGAGTACCGGCGTACTCCGCCAACGGTGCAAACCGAGTCAAAGGGGGGGAGGGGGCGGCGAACGGGGGGGTATAGAGAGGTGGCGCCCATCGCGGGCCTGGGGCTAAATAAGTCAGGCTTTGTAAGGAATCCTCGGTGAAACTTCGCAATCTTCGCTGTGCGCACGCCGCGGAACTGCGATCGACGGAAAACGCCAGCGTACTTTCCATCGTCGCGTCGCCTCGAGTCGCTAGAACTTTGGTCGCCAGCGGCAATTGTTATAACATTTAGACAATGGCTAGAGAAACGGTTAGATACCGTTCAGGTAGGCCATCATCGACATCAATGCGACATGAGTACATCCATCATCATGATATGGATGATATGAATGTATGATTTTAATGAGACTCTAAAATCTCTCGTACAGATCTCGCCTACAAGTTGCACGTTTCCAATCGATGCGACACGCGGCAACGCGACGCGATTTTAACACGCACGCAGCTTTCAGCGGATCCCGTTTCGTCGTAGCGCGACTTGATATCCGAAAGTTTTCGCGCGCAAAATGCGGACCGCATTATTTATCAAACGGAGTAGGTAGTCGGCCGTGGTTTTAACGGCGGCTCTCCGACCCTCTCTCTGTCGTGCCCTCCAGGGTAAACAGTTTTCAGACCTCAGCATGAAGAGTCTAGCTGCTTAATATTTCAGACGACCCCTAGCTAACTTCATGCATACTTATGTCGCGGCTCCTCGCGTGAGATAACCCGCGTGCGATATTCTCTGCAACGTATTCGGATAGACAGCCAGTCCATTATTTATTGTTCTTTGTTGCGCTTTGCCATTGCTAACGTACGCTAACGTAATCCATTATGATTTTATATGCTTCTCTTTAATGACCTTGCAAATGCAAATATGTCCTTCTAGCGAAGTACTTCTTTGCTATTTTGTTCTATGAATATCCAGATAACGTTACTATCTTATTTTTTCAAGTTCTATTGAGTTTTATTGAGAGATTATCTAGTTTTATTGAGAGAGATTTCGTAGTCCAATGTAACGCAAATCAAGTTTCGTGCTTTTTGAATTGATTCGAGCTTCTTAGGTTCGTCAAATCATGTAAAAGTAATGAAAGAGAGAGCTGTGATATATGATAGTTTTAATTTCCATATGGTATGATGTAGAAATAGAAGAATGCCGCATCTTCCTCTTATTAACATACGTAAGACGTAACACGCGTGCAAAATAGTCTCGTTACCTTTATTTTTAAAAAGTTGTCCCTTTTGGACGCGTATGAATCAAGGACTAGGGAGGGTTGTGGAATGGTACTCCAAAATAATCTCGCTTCCATGGTTTTTTGTTCGGTCTTTCGCTACGGCCATATATGAAAACGTCATCAGTCTCCGGTCGATGCAATCGCCGTCAGGTTAAACCGCGTAATAAAAATAGTGGACCTCTCGCCCTTACCCTCCGCCACCAGGGATTCAACCAACAATATGGCAAGATGTTTGATGACCCGATCGATCACAGCTCCCTGTCCAGCTTCCGAAGTGAACGACACGACGTCGCGTGCACATACACGTGCTTCTCCCGAGCAATGGGACGCGAAACGAGACTGAAACTCTATCGCCGAATATCAACGTGCGACTGATGAACGTTTCTCATCTTTCCTTTCACGAACGATCGATCGATCTTGTACGATTATTCCTCGCGCAAAAGATTTCTTATTGCTTTTATGTATAAAGATCTCAGATTTTCACTCTATAGACACTCTATATAGACATAGATATATATATATATATATATATATATATATATATATATATATACATATACATATGTATGAATATGATTGCACGAGTGCGTGCGCGCGTATGTGTGTACGTGTGTACTTTACTATAATTTTATATAATATACATTATATACCATATATATATTATTTTTGTTTTTAGACCCAGACAGAAATTTAAAATGATCGAAAACGCATTTCTGACTGGTTTATCAAAATTATTTCTAATAATAATGTATATTCATTAATGTAAATTGTAATATGTCACATTTTAAGTCTATCAACTTAAGCATACATTACTTAATTTTAAAGCTCAATCTCATATATCCTTTGAGTTATTTATTCCTTTGTTGAATTCAAATTTGATTATTATTAATTATATCCATACATTATTAATCATATAGCGGTTGTAATTTAGAAAGCAGTAAATGGTATCATAAAAATAATTCCGATCGTACTGCAAAACAATTGTACTAGCATTAGGATTAATATCGAAAACGTTAATTATTCGAATAGATTACAATAGGATCGGTATAATGACCTATCACTGAATAACGACGTGTAAACGGAGTGTGTTGATATTAGATATGAGTGTATGTGCAGCAAGCGGGCAACGAATACTGACACAACAGCGAAATTATCATTTATTCCGAATTACTGGTTAGCTTTGACGCATTGTTTAGCTTTAGGCGATGTACTGTCTGATGTTGGGCTAAATATATACATTATTAAAGAACGACAGCCTTTTCGCGGCTCCCGGAAGGCAAGCAATTCTCAGTCGCGAAATTGAGTAATTTTTCTGTATTTTGTTTACGCAACCGTGTGCTTGTGCATTATTCCCTGGCACCGCTGTCTGAAGCCATTTGCATTGTTAATAGCAGGAAGAGTATGTGTACGCGGAATCATGCACACGTATATACGCAGATCGCGCGTGTACGCGATAGAGAGAGAGGCGCACCGTGCACATACAGTTTCACAAGAGTGAAAAACATTTTCTTATTAGTGTGCATCAGCTTCCTAGAGAGCGACCATCGAATGCTACACATGTAGAAGAGAGCATATTAACCATGCACATGCTCTCTTTGATTGCCTCGCGATATGGTTCTCTACAACACAATTCTGAGAAATAATTGAATATAAATCTTTCATGCCTCTTTACAGACTGCAAAGTACGATTGCGATAAATGGATACGGGAAATTTCACACTCGATTCTTTCGCGGAAAGACCGACAACAACATTCAACGCATTTAAAATAATGATTAAGTGAAAAGACTTGCGAGAAATTGTTCACAATCGTCATAATAAATCACTTGTAAAATATAATCTATATGCGTATTATCACATGTAAGTAAAGTTTATAGTATTTATAAGATTGATATATACATATAAAGTAATTATTTTAATATAGGAATTTTTAGTATTTTTTCGTACAGCTATTTCGCAATTCACATTTTTTACTTTATATCGTATTATGTAACAAGACGCGCGCGATATCTCAGATGCACGCATAATCATTTTTATCTTCTGAGACCAGTATAAATATTCAAAAAGAAGATATTGTTACATATATGTTTGTACAGCTCAGTGTTGTCTCATGAGAAATGGCAGACATTCGAAAGCTCGTGGCACGCACACTGTACGCGATTTCGACGCGAAGGTCGAGATAGTGCAAGATGACTGACTGTACCATTCTGCTTCCATCCTTGAAAAATGATCGCATTGTCAAAATACCGTCTGACTTAGTCTCTCACCTGTGTCCCTCTTCGTTATTTTTCGTTATGCTCGTCTATGCTCCCTATTTTTTTCCTTATAAATTATTCCCGCAAAGGACAAAAAGCTTTGGACGAAAATGGGAATCGTACGGATGACTCTCCAAATTATTAATGTTCCTATCCTTAGCTATTTTTTCTTAACTTCCGCGAAAAAATTTGATACAATATGTTAACAAATGTTAAAAATAAGATTTTGGATTGGATGTATAAAGCCAAAGTCTTTTTGGAATAATGAGTTATATTTATCAAAAATTCAATATTAGTTATGAGGCAAAATATCAAAATATCGATAAAAATTGAATAAAGATAAATTGTATTTATCGGAATTTTATCTGTGTACATATAAGAATTATACATATAAAAATATTGCAAACCAAACAAAAATATTGTTTTATCAAGATTATCTCAATTCTGCATTAGTATTCGCACATTTTTCTCTAGTACCTGATACAGTCTTGAAAAATGGTCTCACTGTCAAAAATAGCTTACGCTCGACTTTGTCACCTGCTCTTTCCTCATAATTCTTTTTTATGTGCCAGTTGCACACATGTACTGTGCATAACTTATTTTAAAAATGCTTCGTACATTTTATGTTTCGAGCACTTTATCAAACGAGATGTACTGAAAAAACAGTTTGCAACACAAGTGATAGACGTATCAGTACAGTGATTTCGTCGAATCGACAGCCGGATACTCGTTAATATGCGTCTGTTAAGCCCATCGCACATGAAATTGCATAGGCTGCATAAGCATAACATAAGATCGCTGGACCAATGAGCATCTTATGTAAATCAATATGGCGACTTTATGCTGGATGCTCACTGGTTTAGCGGTCTTATGTTATGCTTATGCTACGCTATGCATTTCATGTGCGATGGGCTTTATTCTCATGTAATTATGTTTTTATTGATTGTGAAAAATTGCTGCTTATACGATAATAAGCATGAGTATAATTAAAGTAAATTTTCTGTATATTTTATAACTATAAAATATATGAGTTTATCATAATAGAATAGTAAGCCGCTGTGCTAACTTCGTTTCGACTGCGTTAAAGATCCGCGCGAAATCATCATATCCGTAAAGTAGAAGCATGAGTGTCGCATGTCGCATTCTATTCAGTTTTCATCGTGGTACGTTTGAAAGCCGTCTTTTGCCAGCGAGGCAACAGGTTGCACAAGTGGAAGAGATTGCAAACTTTGCGAAGGTCAAACGTAGCCGTGCGTCGTCTTCGTTCTATCATCCTCGAAAGATAACATATGTATATTGAGATAACGCGGTGTCGCTTCTCTCTCAAACATGCTCACATATATATATATATAATCTTCTGCATTGCAACAATTCGAGCAATGATACTGCAAAATTTCAACCAAACGATTTTTCATAGGATATCGTTTTATTCTTTTGATTAAGAATTTATAAGAATCAGATTGAAAGTGATTGACAAGAAGATCGCTTCGAGAATAGGACATCCAGTATCATGATTATATAAATAAAGTTGATCAAAGGTATTATATCGTAGCTGTTATTAAATGACGTTAATTAAGCGGCTATTAGTGTGACGAAACAAAATATTAATTCAAATTTCTCTGTATAATGGCAATAACTGAATAGACAGTATATCGATTACATAATGTTCAATGAGATAGTGTACCGGCAAATATGTACAAATAAATCTTCATAAGATAATGGGAAACTGCTTTACTGCCCAGCGAAGTAAACTTGCCGCTGCTGAAAACTGAACTAGCCTGCGCAAGCGGGTAATCAGAGCCAGAAACTTTGCTCAATTTAACTTTGTTAATAAGCTGCTTCGACGCATTTCTGTCGAGAATAAAATTTCCAAGATGGCTTCGGGATTGGTCGAACTTGTGCTATCCTTTAAATGAAGTTATTAACATAATCAAGCGTCGCGGCTAAGCCGCATAGTGGACTACTTAGTAGATATCGCAATTACAACTCTAGGTAATCATGGAGTTATTAACGCTCGTGTGGGAATTCACTCACGCGAAAGGGGTGATTACTTTCTAATGCGAGAGAGAGAGAGAGAGAGAGAGAGAGAGAGAGAGAGAGAGAGAAAGTAAAATTAATTGTAGACTAAATGACGCGATGACAAAAATCAGGATGGTATAAAACAAAAGTCAACAAATAGAGATATTGAAAATGTGAAAGTGCATAGAAATGCAATATTCTTGTGAGAAATTATGTATAGTGCCATATACAATGGCGTGCAAAAGTCTCCGGCCAGATGGATTCTTCACATTTTCTTTCAAAAGCGAAGACCAAAGGAATTTTGACTGTACATTCTAGTAATAAATAGTGTTTATTTGTTATACTATTTTTTTATTAAATGACATATCCTTACACCCAATATTAGTCAAAATTCCTTTAGTTCTTGTTTTTGGGAAAAAAACGTGAAAAATCCATCTAGCCGGAGGCTTTTGCACGCCACTGTGTATATTCATATAATTTTATTTTAGAAAAGAAAATTTATATCATAATTGCAAACGGTCAGTATCGCGGCGGTTTTATCATCGCTTAACGAGGTTGCAATGAATGTCTTGCCTAGAGGAAGAATTATTGACCAGACAGCTAGACAGGAACATCCATGATACTCATCAAGCTAATAAGCGAACGCAAAGTGAAGTATGGCCTTTAGATCTGAGTACTTCCTCGTAATGTAGTAGATTGATGACTTCGGTGTTTGTACTCATCGCATTAATGCACATACGCCATATCATGAATTTACCAGTTCGCCGAATAAAGGTTTATTACACTGCAAATCGATCGAAATGGACAAAGCCTGAATATGCAATTAACATTTTTTTACTATTGAACAAAACAACATACAAATATTAAAATCTCTCTCTTTTGAAAGAAAATGAATAAAGAAATTTTACTTCCACAAATTTTTAATTTTATATTCTTGCATTAGTATGTCATACAATGAATATTTATGGAATAATTCATTCGCATAAGTTGTGCAATGTATACGAACAGAGAAATCGTTGTATCACATTTGCTAATAATGCTTATATAGCTTTCAGAAGAGTAACGCCTTTATAGTGGCAGTTAAACTTGTAATCAAATTTTGCTAAAAGCAGGTCGGCTCTATATTATCGACGATTAACTGTGTGCTCGTTACGACTAACTCAAATGAAATGTAGCGAATTACCAATTGAATTACCAATTGTTATACTGAGTTCTATATTTTCAATTATATAGCAAGATAATGCGTAATATAATTTCTCAATATGGAAAAATTTTGCGAAGTATAATAATTTAATAAATCTAATAATTCAGAATTTTTTCATTTTGATAATCCATCAAGCAAGTACTCAATATACTCATGTACATGCATATTGCACTATAAATGATTTATGCAAACATCAATGAACACAAACAGTAAAAATTAATACTTACATATAAAAAAGATCGTCAAGATATCTTGATATAAAGAATGACTAGTAATTATTCATAAAGTAGAGATATACGATCAACAGATGTAATCACACACACACACACACACAGAGTTAAGTGTTTGAAAAGCTCTTATGATATAAACGTCATACATGTCGAAAATAAAAAAATTTGTCAAAACATCTCTGATCACTTCGGTATGATTATATTTATGACAGCGTTAATTATCAAATGGATAAAAATTTCGGTTTTAGTAAAAACATTAAAATTATTTTAATTGCGAATAAATAAAGATTAAATTTTTGTTTTTTCGTAATAAATTATATATAAAGAGAGAGAGAGAGAGAGAGGGGGGGGGGACATTCTTAAGAAAAGGTGCAAGATTTTGTCTCCTGACGAAAGAAGCTACGCCGACTACTAATTTGCATAAATCGCGACGACGACGGATGGTCGCCGCTTCGCACTTCGCTAACTACTCGCTTAGGTATAGGCCACGGAATACCGGGGAAGCCGAGATCTTTATGGCGGTGATAAACCCGACCTCTCACCAGCTTCGAGTTACAAATGACTACTGGTAGCTGAAAACTATTGCTTCGCGGTTCTATACACGGAGTACTCGGTTTCATCGCATCTCTCTTTTATATCTACAGATTCTTTTGCAAGGCGTTTTTCACTTAGCAAAAGTTGTGCGGAAGGTCATCTATTTTCCAACAATTTTTTCACATTCCAACGTCTTTGCAATTGACTACTAGCGAATGCTTGAATCAAAATTTTGGAAATGTAAATCTACTTTCAAGTTAAATAAAATAGAACATTTTATATTATGCAAATACTGATCTTCTTTTAATTTAACAAAAAACTTTGCGTTTAATCATTTACAATTGTATAGTTATTGGACTTGACATTTTTATAAGAAAAATTATCGTCAATTTTAAATAAACCTGATACACCCTGTATATACGACGACTCGCACACTTCCTGATTCTAGCCTCGCGTTTTTTATCCTCCTTCATCCCTTCGTCGTTCCCTTCCACATTCGCTGACCCCACTAGTAGCGAGTCCTCGCAGCTGGTTAGACGCGTGAAATAGGACCGCTCGTAAATCCTCGTAACGTCTAACCACCCCTTTCCAACTTTTTTCGAACCCCTCACATCCCCTCGCTCCTTCTACGTAGCCGCAACGAGTTTGCGAGGATTATCAGGATAGTAATTGTTATTAAATAGCTGACGTTATGATCCGAACAACAGTAAACGTAGCTTAATTAATAGCGTGGGCCAAACGCCTGCGAGAAAACTTAATATTTTCGTTCACTAACATAAAAATAATTTACACGTCTTTTTAATTATGACACAAAAGTTGATCTTTCCACAACCAAGCCGAACATTTTCACGATAAATGAAAATTGAACTAAATATATATCCGAGCGTTTGTTCCCGTTGCAAATACGGTTAATAGTGATTTCGGTGTGCGTAAAATTCGCGACGCGAATCTGGCTTTATCCATCTCTATTGGCTGACATATCGACGACCGACCGCGCATAATTAATAACATATATCGCAAGAGGCATGCGGAAGCAGCGACGGCGGAAACACAAATACGCGTTTAATGAACACGAAATGGAATTCGATGTGACTATGAAGTAGCGACATGGTGGACGTTGGCCGTTTTGATGCGTTTTGCGGGGAACGATGATAGCGATAGGTCTCGTATCCCGGGACGAGCAAGACAACGCATATTTATTAGGGTATTAATAGAGCCTAGCGGGAGTCTAAAAATTATCGTAATAATTGTAATCTAATTCTCGATAATAACATTTACATGCCTATTTGCGCGGACTCCGATCACTTTGCATAATTATAATTGTCTTGTTACATTGCATTACACAATTTGCTATTTGCAGGCGTAAAATATCACCCATTGACGGTGACACAAACGTACTAGAAAAAATTTATGGTATTCAATGTGCCTGATTACTTGAGAAAAATGTCATTTAACCGTCGGAATAAGAAGGATAGAAATCTCCCTGCATGATGCAAAAGAAGGTGGAGGTGAGCGTGTAAAACTGAAATGCCACGGAAATTAATTGTCAAGGCCTCCCTATTCTTAACTGGAGCGAGCAGCACCACCCGTAGCCGGGGTAGGCACCTCTTCGATCGAATGGAAAAATTGACATCCCCGTGCCGGACGATATATAAAACGCTACAATAACCGGATGCCACGGTCTCCTTAATATCCGGCCGATAAGGAACTTCCACAATGTGTACGCGGCGCGAATGAATGATCGTATACAAACGGGAAAGAAATTCTAAGACGAATAATAGTATATATCGATTATTTCATTTTGCCGCGATATGAAAAAGAAAATATTTCTTTCTCTCTTTACAAAGTAAAGTTCATGTTTAACATACGAGAACCAATGATATAAATACGATTCGAGCGACTATATGATCGAGCGAAGGGCGAAGCCGCGGTATCGTGACAAGTTCCGCCATTCCGAGCAGCAATCTTTCTTTTTTTTTTTTAAGAAATGAAAAGGCCGTGGAATTTGAAGACGATGGCGCCGTGTTACGTTAGAAAGACAATATTGCATAAAAGTGTCTATTGATTTGAGATATAGCGTCGCGGAAGAAAAGAGGACAGCGGAGGACGACGACGGCGACGACGGCGACGTGGGGGTTGGGGGATGGAACAGGAGGCGAGCGAAAGCCGGTGGAGGCAGAGAGAAGCGGTGTAATAAAGCGAGCCGTGAGCGAAGCACGCATCGAGGAGGCAACGGCCACCGTTACAGTTACGGCCTTCTTCGATTTCAAGGGGTCGGCAAGATCGGGCTGCTTACGCAATACTCGTCGTCGGCTCGTCGCTTCGTTATAAGGACGCGGTGAAATCGAATATAATCGCGTTTCCGTGACCGTCTCGCGCGCTCGTCCGTTTACGGAACGAAAGCGGCTCTCCTGGAATAAATTAAACGCGCAATTAAATCCCAGGACGAGACACGCGCGGGATAGCAGTTGATATCGCATTACAATTGATTATAAAGTCGAAACTCATTCCTACTTTCTCCTAATGAGCATTTGATTCTTGTTTCGTTTCTGTTTCTATCAGGAAGATGATTGCGCGCCAAACTCTCGATATTTCTGTTATATATATATATGTATAATCTAAGATGTCTATTACGTTCTCTTCAACCTTATAAATATTGAGTAAAACGAATTTATAGTAAAGTGTATAATCAAGTGCATCTAATATTAATTCTATAATAGCACACTGGAGACTAATTTTATATGTAGCTGTTACTTACAATGTTTTCGATATATCACTTTATATATTTACGGAATGAAAATAATAGTTGAAGCTAATGTACGGATGAAATAATGGCGAGAGAAAGCCACTGTTATTCGCGTGACGAGAAAATAGGTGTGGTATTCCAGGGTTAACGAACGTGTGTTATATGTTATATGTCCTACTTACATATCACCGACTATACATTACGTATCCTACATTATTGATATCTTCTATATAAAAACTATACTCTCTTTTATTCTAAAAATTTACTTTTTACCCTTTCTATAAATTATAAATTACAATGTCTTGCAGAACGATCATGAGACATATTCGGTGCGTAAGAAAGTAATATTTTGACTATCCCTTGAGCGCTGTAACAAAATGCATCGTAGAGAGAACATGAAGTCAACCAATCAGGGCTACCGGTGGCCACCGGCTGGCCAGACGGTTCGACGGTAATTGGCCAGTAATTGTGTTTACTAATTGATATTACGACCTTACCGGTTGTGCGTAACTCGAGCACACCCCTATGACGATATCGGAAAATTTATCGCGACATGTTTGCTGTCGAAGAAAGCATAGCGAGTCGATATGGTATCTTTCCACAAACTTTTATATTTAAATTTTGATCACATTTTTAAAAAAACATATTGGACAAATAGTGAGTCCGTACAATCGTATTTGCATGTAAGTTAAGAAAATTTAAGACTATTTAAGAATTAAATTAGTGGTATATAAAAAATAATAGAACTAATAAGTTATAGGAATCTTCTTTGTGCAATTTCTATATATAATTAGAAATAAGAATTATGTTTTCTATAAATAATTTAATTATATTAATTTACAAAGCTGCGTCATGCAGAAATCAAATAGTACATTTTATTTAATTATATAAAATAAAATCCAAAAATTTCTAAAAATAATAGTTTCGTTAATTAAAAAATATTTCTCTTTAAATGTGTGAATTGGATTAAAAAATTCATATTTTTAATTTGTTTTACTAAAAATGCATTTCGCTGGCGTGTCTGTAAAGACATTTAATTTGTTCAAGAAAAAGGCTTTACGTTATATCGTCGCTTTTACACATTCATAAAGTGATCCGCGAGCGCGCGATCGAGGTGCAGCGATTTTTATTCCGATCACGTACGCAGCTTCGATCAATAAAACTTTGCCGACTTCCAGAGACCACGCAGACGATTCTACGTTCCTGAGGGAGAATAAGGACCCCTTGAATGGGAATCGAAGCGATCGCGAAAGAGTATGCCAAAATTCATTTTATCGCGCTACTATCGCTTAACGCTCCATTTCATCTCCATGAAATTTGTTTGCATCAAATTTGGATTCCAGGTTATAAGGATCGCTGCATCAACATTAAGCAGTATTAAATATTACTTTATTTTATCTTCTTTAAAAGAGACAAAAAAAGTCGGTAATTTAACTCATATCGTTAACTCAAATTAGAGGAGCAAACATCAAGGATCGTTAATTTATCCTCAGAAATAATTTATAAGCCAATAATTCGCTACTCTATTGATTATCTGTGCTCACTAGCCTACGCTTGACAAGGTGAGCAAACTTTCCATGAAGAATACTAAAAATAGACAAGAAGAATCGATCGTCGAATACTTTTCAAAAGACCAGAAATCATTAATAACGAATAACATATCGGTATGTTGCAATTGAGTTAATAAAAGATGCAGATTTTTTCATTGCACTTTAATATATCTTTTAATAAGATGAGTAATAGAAAGGGCGGGACATTGTGAGAGGATTGCCGCAACTTCGCCGCAATGTGTTGGGTAGGATAGATTTTTAATTTTGCGAATTCCTTAATTATTTCCACAGTTACTTTTAAAGCCTGGCGGTCTGGTTAGGTCGGGCCAATACCGTACCGCGACACAATCTCGTGCCTGTAATTGGAAAAGGTTGTGGAGGTTGCAGGTTGTCTTCCTTCATTGCGAGACAGTGGTAGGAGGTGTAGTCCAATTCCCGCTAGCAGTTCTCGGTAAATAAAATTCCGCTCACTATATAGCTATCGTCCTACTGTATTTGATTGTATCTTACATTTCGTGCATCTTATTTATGTAGAATTATTTTCGAAATCTTTTCTTTTCTATCTGATTCGTTCGTGTGTAAAAAGAGATTTTCAAAATGATTCATTATAATATTAAAGATATAGATAATAATTTCTCGATTAATTTGTATTGTTACGATTCTGCGATAAGTCTCCATGTTTCTTTCTTTCTGGACAGTGTTATTTTTAATCATGTATAATCTTATCCGTAATTGTAAGAAATTATTTACCTGTACTCACGCATTAGAAGAAATCACGATGAAGGATTGTTAAACAATACCTGAAACAAAAATTACAGTACGATTAAATTAGAATAATATTGAGTTGAAATTACGTGAATACATCACGTATATAAAAGATATAGGATACCTTTTCAGTATATAAAATATAAAATAACATATAAAAAAAAGTATGTGTGTCGGAAGTTTATCGCGTCTACGGTTACGCAAAGTTTTGCCGTAACACAATGCTTTCGACATTAATGATTTAAGTTAATATCGGACGCGAGAGCATGATGCATTTTGGCTGCGAGCCTCGTAATATGTATCTCGTCGTTACGTCGGCGACACGGCATATACGCGCGCGAAAACGATATTTCACACACAGTTTGATGAGCTCCCCGCATTAAGCCGGGGGTAAGTAATTATCGACTGAGCAGTGACCAGGATGGCCGGGCTCGGCCACTCCCTCCTGGGGTGTCCCAGTGCGTGTCACCGCATTAACCACCCCTATACGGACATCGTTCTCATCAAAGTTCAAACGCTGCATATCTCCGATACGTCATTGTAACCTCTGCACGGCTTAATTAACGAGACCGGACGTAGCGTCGTGGACAAGTATTAGTTTACTTCGATATCCGTGTCGCCTCCGAAAATCACGTTACGGACAGGACTTCATAATTCGGCACGATGGAGAAAAATCCAGTGTAACAATAGATAAGTTCGTCGTTTGTGCAATATTTTATCATGTCGATAGTAATTTACTAGTGTATATGCTTACAAACATACACACGCATAGATTTCTCGACAAAACGTCTTTACCAAGTGGTATATATAATTGATGATTATAATAATATTATATACAGGGTGTTAAAAAAAACCATTCAATATTTATATGGTAGATAGTACACACCATACTGAGTTAAAAAATCTTAGTAAACATAGGTCGAAAGGTCAACCGTTTCTGAGATATAAACACTTTTGTATGTTAGCATCATGATTGACTTACTGGCTTCTACGTGTCGCATGCAACGTGAGAAGAAGATAATCTGTCTAAATATTATAAATAATTTAGAATAAATGATTTAGAAGAATTACGCGTGACCGAATCCAGCGTGTTTGTCAAATAATTCGACAGAGACCAGTAAGTCCATCATGATGTTAACATACAAAAATGTTTGTATCTCAGAAACGGTTGAACTTTCGACCTATGTTTACTAAGGTTTTTTTACTCAGTATGGTGTGTACTATCTACCTTATATAAATATTGAATAGTTTTTGTTAACACCCTGTATAACTTGTATAACAGAATAAATTACAATAGATTCTATATACTATATGAAGAACAATATTAGAAAGAATATTTATAATGCTATAACTTAATAGCTGAATTGCATTAAAAAGTAGAGGAAACATGGAATATGATTTTGATAGGTTTTGAAATTGATTGTGCTTGTAGACATTTATCGATATTACAGTAATTAAATACACAACATTTTAAACATTTTCATTAATATATAGTCTTAGGGCATACTGATATCAATTTAATTTAAAGGGTCTTACTCAACGAATAAACATAAAGCATGACAGGGGGAAAAAGTTAATACATGAAACAGGGATTGTACGCACGAGACGCTAACTCGTGCTAATAACCGTATGCAATTAATAAAATTGGGTACACGAAAATCCCGGATAAAGCCGCCGTTACACAAATTGCATGAAAATGTTATTTTATCGATAATGTTATCGTAACATCAATAAAACATTATCAACATTAATTTCCCTTGCGTTAAATCGTTGAATTTGATACTACGTAAATTTTCGATTATGCAATGTCAATGCATATAAATTTTCTGTAAAAATTTTGTAAGTTATTATTATCGAAAAACCGACGTCGCAATTTCCTGAATTGTATGAGTTTCAAACGTTCAGAAAAGAAAAATATGCACGCGAAGGCCTTAAATACATATAAATATAAATATAATAACGTAATACATACATATTATATATTATATTATTAACTATATTACCATCATACTCTCTTATGCACGGTCTTCGACATATATCACAAATACATATATAATAGCATTTTAGTTTCTTTAGTTTCTACATTGATGCAAATACTTGCAAATCTACTTACATTTTTCATTTTTATATGCGCAACTATAGCACAAGAATACATTCTGCTAATCGGAAATAAATAACACTTTCAAAAAGGACTCAAAGAATGAACTTCTGAATCGAGTGAGAAACAGGATTTTATGCGGATAAGAGACTAAGATAGGGACAGAAGTCATGTTGGAACCATTTCACCGATTTGGCCAGTAACATCGTTAAACTTCGAGGGTAGAGCACTCTTTTCTCCCTCGTGACTCGCAATCAGTCGATTCTCGACGGTGCGACGGCGCGGCAGCGTCCAAAGCTTCCTTTCGAATTATCACCGAGAGAACAGTTCGGTCCCGTCAGAATCAACCATCTCTCCTTTTTTACTTACCGGAAAAAGAAAGATAAAAAAATTCAGTGAAGTTAGGATCGAGCTTGCGTATCTTCGAGGAATCTCGTAATGATTTATAAGCCAAATTTTACAATTTCACGGAGAAAATTTTATATTAAAAATTACTATGTATGGCAGTAGCCGTGGACCATTGCTGGAATTATAAAAATTTTTACTATGTTTTTCACTAATGAGTTTAATAATTATTAATGTAACATAGTAAAAATTTTTATAATTCCAGCAATGGTCCACGGCTACTGCCATACATAGTAATTTTTAATAAAAAATTTTCTCCGTGTTGCATCAATCAAATTCAAGCTAGTAATTCACTAGCTCATTTTTAAGATATATGCACATAAAAACATGACTATTTGATCGATATAAATAAATTTCTATCGATATCTTTATAAGCGTTGCATCTCTTAAAGTTACGCTTTTGTCCCTGATACAAAATCCGTAAAAAATTACAAGTCCGTCTCTTGAGTCCGTCTTTTTACCAGCTAATAACATCGACGCGACGCTATATCCGAATATCCACTTGCTTTGAGCCGCGACGAGATCCACAATATTAGTTCCTCTCGGTAGACGTAACAAACGCAGGTAGGGGTTACTTTATTCCTCTGTTCCGCGTGCGCGGGCGAAGAAAGAAACTAAAGGCTCGCGGCGAAGCGGAACGGGACGAGGAGAGATCGGCACAGGAGGACATTATGAAAGCATTTTCCTAACCGACTGGCAAAGCCCCGAAGACATTTATCCCGCGAAAAATGAAGTAAAATAAATGTAATGTAAAAGGCAAACCGCGATGTCGGTACCAAAGAGTACGGTGTGCCAACGCAGGCAGAGCCTCCGTTTCTCTATCTCCGCTTCTGCGAAGTCTCCGACTTGTTTTCGTGCCCTCCTTGCAACGCGCGGGGACGAAGAAGGGCGATCCACCGCGAGCTGGTACAAGGAGTAACGGAAAATGAAGAAACGGCTGACGACGGGATGAAAGGAAAGGGAGGCAACGGGGGCGAATCTTCAACGACTCGCCTTGTCTCGTCGAGGATGCTCGTTCCTCCTCCCCCCTGCTCCTATCTCTGCCCGCGGAGATTTTTCCTTCTTCGGCACTCGTCCTTCTTTATGCCTCTTTCAATATGCTCTTCTAACCCTCCACCGACCGCTTGCACCGGTCACGAAGCTCCACTTTTCAACTTGACATTTTTAATTCTTTTTTTACTTCTTTCACGTAATCGTCTTATGAGAGAGCAACCGAAGCAGCCATTCGAGAAAGAACGCGCGACGATATGCCGCGGCGGACTGTCGGGTCTTTTACGATCCTGTCTACTTTTCACCAGTCACCGACTACTGATCGTCTTCGGGACGATTCCCCGCATCCGCTGCGCACTCGCGGATTTGCCTCATGGCCCGCCGCAGATCGTCTTGCTTCGCTCTACGGCGAAGAAGGAATTTCAGAAAACGTATGCCACACGAGATTTAAAATAATGAATTTCACGGACGAGCTCATGTGCTCATAACGCAGTACGATATAAGCTGTTATAAATACGTTGTGAGGGAGACAATTATAATAATGCGAGTATTTATAGATCTCATTTTAATGCACGGTATTTGCGGAAAACAATTTAATTATGCATATCGCTAATAATTCGTAACGCTTAAAGCCTAATTATTAAATATTTATATACGAGTCGCTCTCTCGCAAAAGAATTAGTTTTTAATTAATTGATGATAACTCTTTACAAAAGAAGACATCCCTAATTATATAAAAACGATACCAACTTACAGTCAATTAAATCCGGCTTCTGTTATCGACATTCGCAATATTCAATACTGAATTAACAAAAATACAATTATCCTATTAAATCAAGTATCTCGAGGAACATAAGGGAGAACTATTGACGATAAGATGCCGCGCTCTCGAAACGCAGGCGTAGTTGCAGCCCAACGGATCGGATCGGTTCGTAGGAACGACGATGTGGATTGGGGCAACCGGTGACTGCTGAAAGGAGCCGTGGAAGGAAGGCAGGAAGATATTTACCAGCGTCTCCTCTTACAACCTCGGCAAACTTCAATTCCCCTTTTCCGCATCCTGGCTCCCTCGTATTTACAATCGGTTACCCGATGCCTAATCCGATGAGAGAGAGAGAGAGAGAGGAGAAGGGGACAGACTGTCGTGTCGTAATTTAAGGTGAACGCACGAGAGGCACGAGAGAGGCGCGAGGGAGCCGCGACGACGGAGTTCAGCTCACGCTCGTCAAAGAGTGTCACGGACCGAAGTAGAAATTGCGAGGTTTCGTCAGCCGCCGCGCCCTACTGATTTTTAGTTACTCGTCACTTGTTATTGCAGAGAAAAACGATTCGAGTCATCGATTACCATTCGATTAGAAATCAAAGTAAATCGTTGAGAATAAATAAATTTTCAGACATGATATCTATATTCTGTAAACACGATTCGTAAAAGTTTACATGCTTATAACGTCATGGCGATATAGAAATATCGTTTCACTAATATCCATTTCCACCAATGTAGATTAACTTTAATCTCGGTTTAACTTACTCTTATCTCTTTTTAATCCTTAGAACTAGAAAAAGATTAAGTGTAAGTTAAACCGAGATTAAAGTTAATCTACATTGGTGGAAATGGACGTAAGAGTTTCACTACTTTGTAAAATCCAAAGAAAAGACAAAAATAATCTGGGAACATGGAGCTTGAACAAGCGGGGCGTGTTAAAGTCAGAAAATTGGAAATAATCCGCCACCGATGAGGATTCATGAATTTCCGGGAATAATTAGCAATACATGGCACGCCCCATCTGCATTTTGTTACATGCCGCCAGAATGCCAGATCCATGATTTATTTTCGCACAAATGCGCACAATTAACGCAATTCCGGTATCAATCCAATATTTTGGCCGACACAATCTGATACACGTGCGAGTAAGTATATTTTTGTTTATTTCCCTCTTCATGCCGTACCCTCGCTCAACGATATTTGCAACGGTCTGTTACGCGTATGCGCATACGTTGCACGCCGGAATGCACTCGATAATTGCTACTATTTAAAATTGCATCTCCCGCCGCCTTTTTTTTACAAATTTCGTAATAAATATCCGAACGGTGGCATTGCTTTATGCGGATTGGAATGTGTACCGCCAACCGGTGATTTTTTAATGCAAAAATATGCAACGGATCATGGAGAAAAATATGATCGGAGCGATCGCGAACACCGACAGGATCTACACGCGCAGAATAGAATTAAGTGATGCGGTACTGTGTGGAATAATGAAGACCCGAGTTGCTTTATAGTGGGGATTTTCAACTTTGATTTCCTCATTTGCTCAAATAAATTTCTCGATTAGATAATATTTGGGATATCGAGAATTCAAATGGTAAATGAAGAGGAAAGAAATATACATTCGTCAAATTTTAAACGGACAACCATTTGTCGGGCACAAATCCATTTGACGTATTTTACCTGTTCGTTTTATTATTATTATTCCCGCCATTCGAATTGTGATAGGAAATGCATATCATTCCACGAACGGTGAGTTTCTCAAATTCCATTAATGTATTCAAAGAACGGCCAAACTAGCGATATCTGCGAAGCTACTCGGGTAGTTCGTGAGGCCTCCTTACCTTATAAATATTCAAATTGGTAACAACCCTTTCCTCGCGAAAGGAGAGTCGTGCGCTTGAATTTTTGAGGATTAATCGAGGCGAAATTTAGTGGTTACTCTCATTTAAATGATCGTTCCTCGCGAGAAAACCATTATTTCAGGCTACTGGTATCAGTGAAGCATAGTTAAACTGCCTGTCTGACTATTGGATGAATATCCAACGTAAAAATGTATGAAATCATTTTACTAAAATGTAATTCATTAACAAAATTTGTCTAATTCTATTCGTGATACATAAATTAGAAATAAAAAAAGAAATTTATAATTAAGTATATTTCGATATCTTATTTGAAAGCTTTGAAAACTTTTAGAAATGTGCATAAATATGGTCGAAAAAAGATTTATAGTAACAGTTCAAACTATAATAATAAAGAATATATCTAATTTCAAAACGGATATACTGTCGTTCCAAAAATAACTATTATTTTTTCGTATTAATCAATAAATTAATATTTTAAAGATACAGTTTCACATGGGCAACCTGATAGATTAATCGGTCGACCCTTTTATTTTATCCCTCCCATTAAACGGTACAATAGATGAGTAAAATGAAAAGAGGATTATTTTATAAATAACTAGCGTCTTTTGATATATGCGTCTTGAATACGATAAAAACATTAAATACAATCTTAAATACGAGTGCACTATTAAGTTGGTAATCTCGAAAGTTCGTTTTGTAACTTTTATGATTTGTACGATCAAATATAATCAATTAAAGTTAGCCAACATAAAATTTTCTTAAGCAGCAATATTCTATAGCTATAATAATTATAAGAAAGTATAATGAGAGAAAAGATCTAAATCGAGTTGATAACGTACGCTACTTGTTTCAAACACGGCACACGAACTTGGAAAGCGTTGAAAGAATTGGCTGATGCATCAAATAAATACACTCTATCTTTTCTGTAGACTGATACCGATTGAAAGGCTAGTAAACTACAGCTGCTTTGGAACGATTGGCGACTCAGAACCTCAACCGTGTTGCGGTGTGTTCGCAATCCCGCCAACCCCTCGGGCATGTGGCACACACCCTCTATTCTCACCCGCCGTGCTGTGGGTTCAAACATCCCGAGAACGGCGTCGAGGCTAAAGCAGGACCGAAACCAGAAGCGGAAACAGAGACGAGTATAAGGGCGGTAGAATGCCGTACGACGTGAGAGGCAGAGAGGGTGCAAGGTGGAAAGAGGCGACGGCATCGGGTGCATCGTTCCGTGTTGAGCTTGCTTCTATGGTCTGAGTGAAATCGTTTCCTGCGGAAGAGCAAGCACTCCGTACCCACCGCCGAACATCACGATTTCCTCCGCGAGCCAATTCGCCGAACATTCGTCGACTTCCGGGATGTTACCCGTTCCGATGATCGGCAATGTACTTGAGATTGAGATTTTCACTATACGATAATGTACTGCAGGAGATTGAGATCCAGAATATTTCTTCTTGTATTTTTTCCTTACATTACAAAAAATATACTACGATAGTTCGTAATATGTAATAACTACCAATTTTAAATATAATAAATATAAAAAAACACTAAAATAGTACCAAATAAAAAATAATCAGAATAAAGAAAAAAAATATATAAATTTATGTGATTATATATCATACGCGCACTTTTTTGTACCTAATCTCTTTAAAATTTAATTACATACAAGCAAAGTAAATTATCATATAAAAAGTTCTTAAGCTTATTTGATTTTATCTATTTGATTTTAATTTTTTATTTACATTTAAAATTTCATTTAAATAATCGCTCCATTTTAAAACACTTAAAACACATTTAAAACCAAACAGTTCTTATTATTCCAAGTAATAATATCAAATTTATCATTTCATGCAAGTACATACATTTGCATAATGATCAAATTATCGCATGACAAAAGATCGCGAAACAACAACGAAACAATTATCTCGAATACTAATGATTCGTACCTATATAGCATATCCTCTAATCATATATTTTTCAATTATTTGACTATGCAATCAGATATATTTGACACACAAGCTCTTTTGTCGATAATTCTATCGAAAGATATATAATAATAAGCCTGTTTCCCTTGAATTACTGTGTTTATAATTTAAACATTAATCGGTACCCCTTAGAAAGATATTTTCTATAAGAATAAATGCGAACTACTACTATTACTGAACATGTTAAAGGATTTATAGTAGAGTAAAATCTTATTTTTGTTCTCGGAATATATATACTTTAAGAGTAAAAGTATAGTACAGAAGAATACCACAAACAAAACTGTAATAAATTAGCATAAGAATAACGCGATGAAGAGACGAATCGTTA
The DNA here is from genome assembly GCA_003063805.1 of Aphaenogaster ashmeadi. NCBI lineage: Eukaryota > Metazoa > Arthropoda > Insecta > Hymenoptera > Formicidae > Aphaenogaster > Aphaenogaster ashmeadi. Next base: position 28,799 of record NJRQ01000459.1, read on the forward strand.
GAAAACAAATTGCTTCGCAAATGGATTTTTTTCAGTCATTAGGTGCTGTGATCGGCACTGCCACAAACAATGCCATCGCCAATAGACATCGAGCGGATCCGATGGTATTATAGCGTGTGTGTATCGCGATATCGGGTCTCGTAATGCGTGATGCGGGTAAATCCTCGGCGTCGCACAAAAAGCACGACTACCAAAGCTCCCGGACGCGCCTCTTCGTTTATAGCAAACAGTTACATGATGTGGCGAGCGAGGGCAAAGCGGCAAAATAGGGTGAAAGAATGTCGAATAATCGGGCGTCACTGAAACGACAACACGGCTGATGCGCGTTGTCGATAGATCGAAGGGTGCATGAGAATATCTTTAGCTACTGATTCGAGCATCCTCAGGCGTGCTCACGTGTGTCGACCTTGCTTTCCACGACTACATTTTGAAAGATTATCAAAATGTAGTGAAGAAAATGCTGTGAAGAAATAAACGAAACAAAAATGGTATTGAAACGAGTAATGGAGATCTTGCGAGCACTATGATTACATTAAAAATTGTATAATTTCAAAGAAAATAAATGTATACGTCCTTGCATTTAGGAAAGATTATTTCGTCTATATAAGGAAATTATTTATATATCCTAACTAACAATAGATTAGAGACATTTTTGAAGTAAAGAATGTTGTAAAGTGTTGCTGAATAAAGTGGTAAATATCGTTTCAATGGTAGGATGCGGCGAAAGAAAAAAAGAGAAAGCTAAAGAAAAGGGGGAGATGAGAGGTAAACGGGTAAGATGGCGGCTGTCAACCCTTGAACAATTTTAAATGTAAATGTAAATTAAAGTATTGGCCGCGTTGCGCTTGCTGTCTAGATCCAGGTTGGGGACGAGCGACAACAGCCTGCCTGCCGTTACGGTGCATTTGCATATTAAGTGGCCGCGACCCAATAACATCCCGCTCCATAGAGTTTCACATACTTTATCGTTCTCCCTGCCAATGCCGACGCCGGCAATACGAGACTCGATACGGATCTCCTGTCATCTCCGATATTAGTGGTAATAGCGTGAAAATAAATATTTGATTATCATGGTAGCGGTTAATAATTCGTGATAAATAGACACACTCTCTCTCTAAATGAGTATGTTCCAAATCTCATGAATTCTCTCTCTCAAACATTTTCGTAATTAGCAGTTTTAGAAATATTTCACATTATTGTAGTTAATATTTTGTGTTAATATTTTATTTCAGAGAATCGCTACTGCACATTGGAGACGACCTGCGTGGAAGCGGGCATTATTAATGCACGATACACGATCAACCATAAAGGCGCTATTCGCAGAGTCAAATTTATGGGCGCGTGACATCGAATATTGTTTTTCCCTTATCGTACGTTAAGTGCATATACAGTTCGATACGAACGATGTTTTTCAATATGAGTGATATTTGTTAACTCTCGACGTCAAAATAATGGAAAAAATACAACAGTATAAACTACAACAAAAATTGTCATCAACGGGATACAAACAGCTAATTCTATACAGCTATTATAGAAAATATCAGTGTTTTTATTATTATTGCAATCTCGTTGGTTGGTCAAGCATGTACGATTTTAAAAGAAAAATGTTTGCTTTCAATAATATGAGTCTTTTTTTATTAACTTATACAAAAATCTTGCAAATTTGTTTGAAATGCAGAAGTTTCACTTAAAAAGCATTTTTTCAATGTTTAGTTCGATCATGATTAAAATAAGGCTCGAGTTAATTAGCATCGAAACGAAAGATGCCGCTTTGACGTTCGTAACAACAAAGATTATCTTTATCCCGTGGGTGACTTTCACAGCGTGGTCTAACGACAGGGAAGAGAATGGGAAGAAAAGAATGCCAAGCATCTTACCACCACTGAGGGGTGAGTTTTGTCGCTTACGCAAAATAAACTTCGACGAACGATCCGCCGTCCTGTTATGTGTACCGGGATATGCGTATGAGAGAGAAAGAGAGAAAGAGAGAGAGCGAGAAAGAGGGGAAAGGGGGAGAGAGAGGGAGGGAGAGAGAAGGGGTGAGAGAGGGGACAGAGAGAGAGAGAGAGAGAGAGAGAGAGAGAGAGAGAGAGAGAGGGAGCGAAAAAGAGCAAAGTACGAGCGAAGGACAAAGGAAAGCAAGGGAAGAAAAGGGCAAAGGAAATAGGCGACAAGAGTAAAAATAGCTTAATGGGTGGGGTTAAGGGGCGGAGGCGGAAAAGGGTCTCTTGCGGTACATTTGGGTTTTATTGAATATAACGCGCGTGTGGAACCCCAACTGGCTTTTCAAGACCTACCCCTTCGAACCACCCCATTCGTGAACCACCCACTACCAACACCACTAAACCTTGTTCTCGCCAACAGTAGCGGTCGCTACGGTTATTACGGCATACACTGGCTTATGGCATTTTTGCGTGCATTTAGACAGTTTTCTTTTTTTTCGGTACGTCTTTCCGCCCTTCGAGGCGTGCGGAGTTAACGGCCTCCCCGAGCGACTTCGAAAGTAAGCGCAGCCTGGCTGGCTCCTCCGGCCTCGTTATCGAACTCGACTGCACGATCCGGACTTTTATACGGTCTCTTACCGCTCTCATGATCCTTGCCTCGAAAGGTTTCATTAGGGAAGGACCACGCGCGCGGATACTCCTCGCTTGCTAGCTCCCAAGAGTGAATGCTGCGAGAATCGCGGGATTGGGGAAACTCTCGCTTCGGTAGATCGAGAGGTTCGGAAAATAATAAGCCTCGTATATACCGAGCTGTTCGGTTCGCGTTGTGCTTGTAATTATTTTCGAGTCACGGATCTTAGAAAATGTAAGCAGTTTCAAGACGGATGGAGACGGATCGAATCCGAAAGCAAGATGGATGACGTTAAGAAGGCAATATTTACACTTAATTAAGTGCACGGTAAAACTTATCGTACGGAGAAGAATCAGAAGAATCGAGTGGATATCAGAATTCAAGTACACACGTATTCTCTAAGCTCTAGATAGTACTCTTTCGTGCGCGTTCACGCGAGTCCCTTTTTCTCAAGTGGATTAGCGACAGCTCGGTCACGTAATGTGCCGTCTCCTTGGCCGTCTCTTTTCCGCACGATAAGGAGAAGCCCTCGAACGGCAGTAACATAGGGATGGATCTTAACTCTGCATTTTTTCCAAGCTGCCTCCACCGCGCTTTTTGCTGGTACTTGTGTGCGATCGCGATAGAGAAATATATACCGATACCGCGAGATAAGAAAAGACGGCATCTTTCGGAGCATCTGTCGATCGCGTCCAAAAGGAGAACGGAGGAACGAAGCCGGAGGTTGGAGGCTTTACGCAAACGTATTGCATAACCGTATCGTGCCGTTTCCGAAGCGCATCGCGCATTACGCGGGGATCAGAATGCTATGCCAGATGCAATACCTACGTACACCCTATGATGTATGCCCATCTCGACGCATTTCAAATATCGGAAACAGGAGAAAGATGTTTGCCAAGCTTTAACCCTAAACTAGCAATGTGTCCTGCAAGGGATATATCTTTACTTTTCACTGCCAAGTTTGTTGATTAGCAATAAAAAGCAATACATCTTTCCATAAATTTTATAAAACTTTTTATAAATTATGTTTTTATCATTGTATAAAAAAAACTTGACATGTATTGTACGTGCTTGTGAAAAACAACGTTATCAGATTAATTTTATAAGATTATTGAAATAATTAATATGCTATTGACATTGAAAAAAATATCTGAATCAGAAACAGTTATCAACCTAAAACGAGTTTAAATGATATTTTAACATTAATCGCAATCGGTAATTAAGAGCTACGTTTGTTCCTCCTCGTACTTCACTTGAGCGGAATTTCATTTAATGAAAGACAACATTCGGAGCACATCCAGCCTGCGGTGCGGATGCGAGGGTGGTGAGACCGGATCAAACAAAAGAAGTTATACGCGAACGTGCTACGGTATTGAGTTTTTCTAGTGCCTGAATCAGAATGCAGACTCGGCTTGGACCTACATACCTCCAGAAATATGCACATGATATTTGCATCAGTGCATGTGAATGGATAAAGCTACGTGCGCAACAGTTCGACAGAGTTTCTCAATCGCAACACTAGTTCGGGCAACAGGTATTGTCCTGATTTCTGTTCATCACAAAGTGCAATGTATCAGTTAACAAATTGTTGACATTGTACAAAATATCACTGTTCCAATAAAAATTTCCATAATAACGTATGTTCAATAAGAAATAATAAATCAATTATTGCAAATAAAACCAATTCTCGCGAATCTTGTATTAGCAATACGTGGAAATTGAAAATGACAGTTATCCTTAAAGATATTACCAATATTCAAATAGTATATTTAACTTGTTGTTGCGAGTTAAAATCTTTTCAAACTTATTGAAATTAAAATAATTCGCCTTTAAGAAAAAGACGATTTATCTTTCTCTTGTTGACTTCATCAGCCTATGTACTCTAGATGTCGGCGCGGTTTCGTCGCGTGACAACCACTGATCGCCGGACAGCCGAACAATAAAGACCCACGTACAAAAGCCCAGTGGCATTCCTATCCATTCTCACACGCGGGGAGGTCGTCTGGACAATGCTAAAGCTCGCAAGCTCTGTACCAAGCCGGCAGGCTCGATATTAAAATACTTCGGCGTATCTGCCGACAGAAGAACGCAGGCGCCGAAAAAGTACGATCAGCAAACTCTTTCAAAGGAGTCGGAAGATCTTGCTCACGAGTCACGGCTGCGATTCTCCGCCACGGCTACGAGAAATTCCACGGATTCTGTTCGAACGTTGTCACAATGTCTCTGCTCGCGTTGGAGCGCTATGTATTCTTTGATGTCCGGATCTGCTTATTGTTAATAAAAGCTTACTCGCGAGAAAAGAGCCTGAGAGTACATTGAATCTGTCGTTCCTCGGAAGCGAAAGCAAAATGCATGCTCGATCCTCGAACGATGACGACGACATCGCTGTATTTTGCGAATGCGTCCGTTCGCACATCAATACCTTTCTATCGACGATATTCCGTATCTCGCTGCAGTCTTATCCATGCTATCACGACGTTTTGCGAAATATTGAATCGCTCGAGCACAAAATAGATACGTAAAAGCCAAACTCTTTTTAATTATCAATCATCATTCTTCATATTCCGTATATTCTGACATTCATATTCCATATACTTGTCCAAGAGCGTGGCTAGGAACAATATTGTTCGCATTCTCAAGTATTTCTAATTGTAAATATATTATCGTAAATAATTTTCGGGATAAAATAGCGGGATTGTATCGCTAACTATCCCTACGAAGAGAATAGAATTGAAAAAATTGGGAGTGGAAGAGTATTACGAACTTCAAGAGAGAGAGAGAGAGAGAGAGAGAGAGAGAGAGAGAGAGAGAGAGAGAGAGAGAGATCGTTTTTGGAGGAAATATATTTTTATCGAAGCGCAAGCTCGTGATACTGGATGGTATACGAGATACGAAAAATACGCGTACGACATTTACTGCGAGAATTTTTGCGAATCTCGTTGCGACCGAATCAGCGGCTTGGTAAGTAAATAACAATATCATAAAAATTTATTGCAATACTCAAATCCATTTCAAGACACAGTCGGCGGAGTTACGCGAGCCACGCAGTCGACATTACCAGAGCGTTGTGCGATTGCACGAACGAATTATTTGTCCGCGTTTATTACGCATGAATATTTACGAACCATAATTTAATGCGGCCGCGTCTTCCGAAACCTTATAAATCTGGAAAGCGCTTAAGGAGTGCGTGAGGCAAATTTCTCGTTTGTAATAAACTACGGAATTGTGTGGCGCCCGAGAAAATGACACAGCGCCTTTGTTTCTGTACAATGAATTTACAGTTCTGTAGACGACCGAAAACATTTTAATTTAATACAACGAGAATATTATCAACGAAAAGGAAATAGTATACACTTTGATGTTACAATTATTTGTCAATTCTGTCTGTATTTTACTTCAACAAGTGCATAGTTTTTTCTCTATTTTATACAGTTTTAATTCTTCAATCGCTTTTCTATTTATAATCTTAATATTCTATCTATTTATATTCTTATATACATTATATATATAAGTAACATATTTTTTTTATCAATAATAAAAATATATTATACTTGAGATGTTAAAATGTTCTGTAATAAGAATACGATCGTACAATAATTTTTAAAAACTAAGCTAATGATTAAAATCGAGAGTAGGCCTACCGACGGTCATAGCTGGATCTTAGGGCTCAATAATATTTATGTGTGATTTTATATACATTTTCTAGTTCAATAATTTAAGCTAATGATGTTGATAAAATAATCATAGGAGTTAGAAAATCGAGTTTTTACTTCCATTATTTAATTAATGGCACATATTATATGTATATGTAAATGTCAAAAAAAGTTTATTTCATTTAATGAAACTTTGCACACGTTCTAGTCGCGCGATTTTTATCAGGATGAGATAAAAAGTGTTATAGAGGATCAAAGATGGGCGCGCGACCACTTAGAGCATCACGCTGTTTATACAAGATAGTATACTTATGATTATGATGTTGTATCGACACAAGCATGCACCACATCATATTTTAAAATTTTTATCGCTCTTCTATGTCTCTTCTGTCCATATACAAGACGCAACAATACGTAACATTTTATATGCAATTAAACCGTTATTTAATCTCTGACAACTGTAAACGATCAATCTTTTCAGCGCTGTTATGCGTAATTTACCGCGATGAATGCATTGATTTTTATTCGTAACTGTGATACAGCGAAGCATATATACATAGATACATACAAAAATAAAAATGTAGTGCATCGATTGTATGCATGTTTTCTTTTTATTTCAAGTTGAAGTTCATAATAGATTGATTTTTCGTGAAAATGTGTATTAATGTTGATATATAAAAGAAAATATTGAATATCACTTTTGACTTATTTGATATTACTCGATATAATTTATGTCATGCAAAATAATAACATTAAAATAATATTTCGATTCACATTTTTTGTTGTTTTGCATTTAATTTTCTTGTTAGCAATTAGAAATGTCGTACGTTGTTTACGCAACACCTTGATAGTTCGGTAATCACCAAGAAATTTAGCTAACTCGAATTTTATTTTAAACAAACGTTTTACTTTTCTGCGACTTGTACATGGAACGAATCAACGTATCGTAAATATTAAAGTTTTTCTGCCTGTTCCTCATCTATTGCCTACCCAAAGACATCCTATATCTCGCACTTGGGATCAGAAGGCGGAGCGTGGAAGCTCGAAGGTATTGACTTCAATATATATACGTGCTTTTGATATGTTTTAATTCGTATTGGGATACACGGCTCGTGAGTGGTCGGCGATTGGTGTGGGTATAATCAGTACGGTGAGCCTCTGCGGCCTCTCCAACCCTCTATCAACCCCCGTATGTCTCAGGAGAGCTTGATCTCCCTCTTTTTCTAATCCCTCTTCGTTCTTTTCCTCTTCTCTCTTTCTCTCTCGAAAGAAATTCAGAGACACTCCTGTGTGCACGTCTATCGCCGTATATATTGTACACACAACGCACGCACAGCATCTATACAATATACTGATACCAATACTAATAAGTAGATATATAAATCTATATATGTCTATGCGTAATATACATGTGAGTGAGTGTGTGTGTGTGTATGTGTTTGTGTGTATAAGAGCAGGAGCGACAGATGAAACGCCAAAAAGACGCACGGCACCATTACAGAGGGTGACGAGCGTATAACGGCGTTCCTCTGAATAATTGAAGTTCGATCCTCGCTTGTCGAGAATATTAATAGAACTCTCTCTCTCTCTCTCTCTCTCTCTCTCTCTCTCTCTCTCTCTCTCTCTCTCTCTCTCTCTCTGTCGTTCTAGCAAACTACCCCCTACCAAGATTCTAAAGTGCTAATGCTCTGCTTCTCATATTTTGCATCTTCATAGTTTTCATGAGAATTCGCGATGCCACAATTAATACATAAATGATAATTTGCCTACTGATCTTTTACAACACAATTGTTGTAAGATATTCATATGAGCATCAACTTTGCTTTTCTAGTATATTTAAGATTAACTTTTCTCTACTATATATATATTGTTACTTAATTGTAACGGGGATAGCAAACAGGTGTCGCTTACGGTTAGCTAATGAGAGGTGCTTGGCGCTTGAGCGTTGACATTTTCATTAAACCTCGAGAACACGGTTACAAATTGCCTGCAGGTAGAAAAGCCGTTGCAAGAATCACATAATTAATAAAAGTCAATCAATTGCGCGAAGGAAAAACGGACGTTCTTCAAGTATTCTAAAGTAATTAAAAATTCCCATTTTCAGATTTGACGTTCTCATTAATGCCTTTACTACACTTTATATCTAAACATAAACACAATGTCTATAAAATAAACTTTTATTAATTATCCGACTACGACTATCGAGCATATTGTATTATAATATCGAGTATATATACATATGTTTGTTTGACAAAAATCGTTAGAGTATATCGAGCTGATGAAAAACTGCAGATCCGACAAGGAAAAAAGAGGAAGAAAGGCGAGATGCTAGTGAAGATTCTGAGTAGAATGAAGAGCTCTTTAACTGGCGCAAGACTTCGAAGAGAGAAGACAGGACGCAGGGGTGGCATCTAGAAGGATATTAGTGGACTTCTGGAGGACGATGGAGGTGGTGAATGCACACCAGGAGAGCCGCTTCCATTATAGACATAACCGCACTTTGCTACATTAGCTTTTATGTTAGTGCATTCCACCACGCGGCTCGTCTATCTGTTAGTAATGTCCGACTCTATGTTTCGTCCACAGTTACGTTTCCAGTTGTATAACAGTGTAAACGTCCGAGCGGCAGTAATCGCCGGTAACCATCGCCAGTAACCATCGCCGTTCACGATACTCGGTCCACGGTCATTATTTGCAAGACGCCGCGAATGTTTCACGGCTGTCTTACGAGAGAAGACACAACTCGCTTAAACCCTCGTTATCTCTTGGTGACCTTCATCCAGGAAAAAACGACTGTCGCACAAATACCTTAATTCACAATTAGCTACTCTCAATAAATCCATCTCACTCTGACAATGAGAAAAGAATATAAGAAAACAAAGAAATTAGCCGTATTAAATGAACAACTTCTTTTAGATATGTTAAACATATGATATACGCATAATCTAACATTTCTGCGTGAAAATTATGAGAATTTGAATGCTTGACTGAATTAAAGAATTGAGTAAACTTGAAGGAAATTAACGTTATCCTAGTTATTAACGAAACGGATACTTCCGCGCAGACGGAACGTACTGGCCGATGCGCGCGGCAACCTCTGCAGACGCATTTAATAAAATCCAATTTGGCGATGGGTCGAGCCACCAAAATTAGGCGGTCGTGCAAGGGCGCGTATACGCGGTTTGGTCCAGCAGGCACCGAGAATCCACCCTCCGGCCAACAATTCTAGAAATTCCTGCAAATAACTCCCGCGCTTCTATGGCTCGGATCGACCATCACTGCGCCGTGTCGTGAAACCAACGATGGAAGGAGCATTGCGAAGCTACCGACTTACGAGCCTTTGATTACATCGTGAGATGGTGAGAAAAAACTAGAATCGGAGAACAGAAAACATAAAAATGCGGCAAGGCGAATTGTGCAAGTTATTGTGAAAAATTATTTATATCATACTAATGATATTATATGTTCTTGTACAATATTAATATAAGATATAAAAAAGACGAAAAAAGTAAAATATGAGCAGATTTATTCTCATAAATCTGTCGTTATTTATATGTAGAGCAACGTATAAAAAAAATTTAACAAGGCAAAGTAAACTTTACTTTTCTTGATTATAATAATTTCATGTTTTCATAATATGATGCTGCAGAACCATATTTTCCTTATAGTACATACGTCGGCAAACTAAAAGCAGATCGTACCGTAGCTCGGATATTTCATCTCGCAATTCATTTCTCTTCGTACATTACATTACTCGGAATTATTCCGGCATATAATCACGTCGGTATGACGTTACGCATTATAATGATAAAATTTTTCTTTGTACGAAATGTCAAAATGGACAATATTCTTTGTACTATAAAGTAATTTTTTATATTTTAATATTATTAATCTATCCCCTCCCCCGTGCGCATATGTTAGAACGTTTTATCTGTTTTATTATGCAAAACGATCACGTAAAATATGCACGTTCGAATTCAGATAAATTTGTAATATTTTATTAAAATTAAAAGTCTCGGGGCCAGAGGGGAGTGAAGAGGAATGACTTGCTAAACTACGAAGAGTACATTTTACAATAATTGAATAATGTTTTAAATCATTAGTGACATTTAAAAAAATTTTTTTTTCTCTCATTGTATCTTTAAGCTTCGACTCGAGACGTTATCCGTAAAAATGTAAAACCGTTTGATCGATGTCATAATAGAAATATAAGTTAAGCTGAAAACTTTACACAATTTTCCCTGTAGCTTAATATGGTTGTTGCCTCTACAAGCGCTTCATATGTTTTGATAAAATCAGCACGGTTAATCACATTATTCGTTTGACCATAATTAGTATGTGCAACATAAAATGTAATACTAGACGAAATTCGCTCGCTGTGTGCGTTTTCATTTGAGAGATATATGCTGTTTTTTTATTTAAATAAATACATTTAAAGGCAAAAATGACATGCTTATGAACGACTACAAAAAGTCGCCATCGCGCGACATTTCACGCAAATGAGTAACCAAAAGTAAAGCTCCCCCTCCCTCTTCTCCCCCCGCCAACTTCCCATGGTCTGTAATACGAACGACCAGAATACGAGTTCGAGGATAATTAAGGTTCAGGAGAAGCTGCCACGGCTTTTGTACCCAGCCGAAGCGCACGTTTGGCCAAAGTGCGGCGGCAGGGCGGCGGCGAAGAGGCGCTAGGGGTGGATCCTGATTTAGCACACGAACGAATTTATATCAGACTTCTGCCGTTAATTAAGCAATCTCAGAAAGATTCTAACGGAGCGACACCTCATTCGCTTTCTCTCTCGCTCTCTTCCGCAGCTCTCTCGCCGACTACCCTTGTTCTTTACTACGCTCTTCTTGTCCTCTGTCGCTGCATCCTTCGTTTACCATTTCCCTTCATCCCTCCGTAGCTAGATTTGAACTCGGTAGTTCCAAAACAGAGTTTTCGCCCGACTCCTGCCTCGACCTCCAACGACGACTTCTCCATCACTTCCACTCTAGACCGTTCCCTTTCCAATTCGCGTTAGTCGCTTTCGTTTTATTTCTCCTCCATCTCTTCGCATTCCATTTGCTCCATCGGAATTATACGTAAGTAATTTATAATTTAATATGTCAATGCCATGCGTACATGCGTGCACGCATCTTGATCTTTAAGGCATGTTTGTCAGTATGAATGTGATCGAGAACAAGATGCATTTTCATAAGACGCCTATCCGGAAAAGAAAACAATGAAAATGTTAACGAAAGAAAAAATTGTTGCTTTAATTACAAATTATTGAGTAAAAGCCATCACTTCCAGTTAGGATTGACAATAGAACTCGTAATTTCCAAAAATCACATTAATCTAAATTGCTCGCGACACGAGATTCGCAGGGAACCCGCTTTATGGATTAAGTCGAAACTTTGTCATCATTCTAATTGCTCGAGTGGCTGTATTATCCATCGACGTACAACATCCGAAACTTTGGCGGCAGTTTATGTTATGAGCTGCGGCACGGTACGATAATCTTCTAGGAAAATCCTTCCAACATAGAGCCGTCACTTGGCATACCACTTCCAACATTAGTTGTCAACACCGTCCAAGTTATCTCAAGCTCACACAGCGTTACAATTTTTACCGGGCTTCCTGTGCTTTCTATTATAATCTCGAGATTACAATTCTAATATATTTTTCCTTTACCTCACTTTCTTTCTACTTAGTCTTTTATTACGTTAAGGAAAAAGCCTCTTAATGAGCGCGCAAAAAACTATCTACTTAAACACTATAACTGACTATTTCCTATGGCATCCTTAAGAGTGTCATCTAGGAGTACTACGAAATTACCTAACCCTGTCGACAGGACACGGGAGCGGAACGAGATTCCGAGAGACGGTGAAAATTGCATCAGGGCTCTCATCCCCTTCCACTTCCGCTTCGGTCCGGAAAAATATTCAGAGTGGACCCGAACCGACTGGGGATGCGAGCGAGGTGGGTTTACACGGACGCACCCTCACGAAGGCTCCGTAAAATATTCGAAATCCATATCGGGATATTTACAGAGGTGGCTGAGCCTCTCGGTGTGTCGTAACGCCGACGAGGTTTATTATATTTCAGACGTGTCTCTTCCTGCCGACTCCGCAGGGGGTGACACTTTCCCATCGAGGAGAAATGGAGAGAGAGAGAAAGCCAAGTGCAACGAGGTTGCGAGCGAGTAGAAAGATTCTTTCACGCCAGGATATTTACAGCCTGCCGTGACGCAAGCGCTGAAATAATTAAGGCACCACTGGCGACGCGACAAACTTCCCTGAACGTGTAATTGACATGTAATTCGGTAGGCATTTAACTTTGTAATGCAGAAATGGCGAGGACCAATAGACGTGTCATTTTTAATACGAGAATATATAAAGATTATCTTGACGAAACATTGACACAAGATGTAATAACAAGCTCTATGCAAGAGAAAAATTGATTGTTCGCTTATATACGTTAGAAGTGAACGCTATCGGAACGCGGCATACGAGCAAATTCCGCATGTAACCAGTATTTACAAAGAACGGCTGAGATCGTATGCGTCGTAACGCCAGCAGGAGGTGGTTTATTATATTTTCGACATAACTCGTCTACCCAGCCAATAAGAGGCACAGACGCGTCTATCGGAGGAGCTGCTCCCGTATCGAAAAGGAACGATGCGATGGGAGAAGAACACTGAAGAAGGGAAAAACGCGTGGGAGGGAGAATGTTACGCGCCGCGTCGCGTCGCGCCGCCGGCGAAAAGAAGCAACATTTTTCAGTCTGGCATCCATGAATCTGAAATTGAGTGGATCAACCATCTGCGTCGCTGTTTTCTTCTTACTTACGGATAGACTTTTGAATGTACAACGGCGCATACGACGCCCTCGGATGGATGCTGGGTGCTGCGGATTCTTCTTTTATCAATGCTTTTCTCATTTCCAATCGCAATAATAATTATACGCGACAACTTGTTAGAAAAAAATAAGCGGGAGAAATAAAAACAAGGATAACACGTACGAAAGATTTGAAAATGTAAAATTTAAAGATTAAGATGAATAACATTTTCTATAAAATTCTAACTATAGAAAGCCGATTCTATTAAAAGGATACACGGTAATGTTGCACTGACTTACCCATTTCGCAAATATTGGTAGCAAGACGGTAAAAAGACAAGGAAGCTAGAGACCGCCGAAACGTGGCGTGGCGCACGAAAAATAAGAGAGCGCAAGGGATGGATTCACCCCGTCGCAAGGGGGAAATGCTAGGTCGGCGACACAATGGAGAGCAGACGCTTTGGACTTTGTCGCCTCATTTCTCCGTTTAGTGCGCGTCCTCTCTTCCTTCCTTTAATATCATCGGCTTTCCGGGAACGCGAAGCACTCCCTCTCTCTCTCGTCTCCCCTTATCACTCTTCTTTTTCCCTTTTCCGCATGTTTCCGTTTCTCTTCTCACTCTCGGACTTGCCCCATTCCAATGATAAAACCGAACTCCCTTCTCGTTTTCCCGCGACACATCCTTCTCGACTTTTTCGCTTCGAGCAAACAACGTATTGCGAACAAACGTATACAAACGGGAAACACATTGAAATTTGTACCCATTACTCGCAAGAATCCATATATTGACCAAGCAGACTAATCCGTCACATTATATCTCATTGTCATTTGCTAAATATATTACTGATAAAATTTCCATCATCAAATGTCCTTCTAATTAGAGTTACTAGTCTTCTGGGATAAACCGAATGGATTCCTTTGAGGTTAATTTCCTCGAACTGAAGTTCTATATCGTTCCTAATCGGAAATAAAGCAAGAGGTGCAGTTACGTAATTGTATGATGTAACGTTTGTGAAACAAAATATCGTGGATTATATAAGCGCGCGATTAAATTGTAAGTTTGGTTAATTGGACAACAATGCATCGAATACGCTATCTTATTAATTCATCAATGATTCGGTGAAAAAGAAGCTATAACTCTGTCTACACGTCTCTCATTTTGAATATTATTCACAAATTTATATAATTCAATATATCTAATTTATATATATATATATATGTGTGTTGGTGTGTGTGTATTTAAATTGAATATTCATAAAATACACCACATTCTCGTTAAAACTCCTATCTTAAATTTAATAAAATTTACATCGCACGAATAATATTAACACATTCGCAGTCGACAATTTTAACGCGCGACCTAAAGCTGGATGCCGCGTGCAATTTACAAAAATCTCTAGCTGGGTGCCGTAAGGTTCTGGCATTAAAATGAAAATAAAAATGACAAAAATTGCTTCATAATATCATGCTTGTAATCACTTGTTTAAAATTTGAAACAAAACGTTACAAATCCAAATAGAAAATATTTTAAATTTATAAATATGGGAATATTAAAATTCAAAAAACTTTTAAAATTTATTATATATTTAAAATTAACTTTTAAAATTCAATATATTTAAAAAAAATATATATACTTTTACATTAAATATAACATGAAATTATTTTTAATTTCGTTCAAATTAAAACGCTCATTTTGAGGAACTTTATTGAGGAAATCAATTTATTGTTAGATAACTGCTGTAATCATTAAAAAAAATACAAATTATAAAATTATCTGCAATATCTACCCTATAGATATAAAATGACGTAAAATTATGTTAGCGGCAACCAGCTACAGATTTTTAAATGACGTAAGATTATATCAGCGGTTGCGAATGTGTTAATCAGATCCCAACGCACGTTGCGTTCAAATCTATGATAGAACTCGCTGCTTAAATTCTACTTCGTGAGAACGGCGCATCGATGGGAAAAAATATAGGGTTTAAATGTATCAATATCAATACTCTGACGGAAAGATAAGCACTCATATTTCTATAGCTGCTATCAACCAGTTACTCGAGTAATATTCGTTAAGAAATAATATTATAACGATAGAGAAAATAAATCCGAAAAGAGTTTGTGCGCCGAAAACTTTCGACAAACTATCCATCTTCTTTACGCTTACTCGTGCTCTCTCTCTCTCTCTCTCTTTCTCTCTCTCTCCCCTTCTCTTCCTCCATTCTTTTGTTCGACGTGAAACCGAGAGTAAACTCTGGGAATTCTTTGTTACCTTTGTAATGGCGAACGCACGATAAAGTAATTACGCGGCATAGAACAAAAGCTGCACTGCGTACGATTCCAAAGATAACAATTACCTTGTTAATATGTCTACTGTAACTTCTTGGCGTCTGATCTTTTTCAGGATGTAATTCCAAATTTCTGATACGTTTTAAAAAGATTTAGGATAACTTCACCGATAAAATAACAATGTTGTAACAACATTAAATAAACTATATGCTCGTGTTTATTTAAAGTCTGCTTGAGATAAAAAAAACTATACTTTTGTAATACATACTAAGTACAATAACTTTTCGCCTTAAAAATATAATTTTCTGTTTTTTATGAATCATTTGCAGTAATATTTGTGAACACATCTATAAATATCATTAATAACAATATTATCTCTTCCAAAAATATGTTTCAAGAAGCTTCTAAAACACAAAAAAGAATGATTTGGAAAAACATAAAGTGTTGCGAAATAATACATGATAAAAGTATCTTTTGACTCTTGAAGAATAACTTCAAAGCTGAAGCAAAATACAAAAATGTGATATCAGGTATCTCATTATCAAAAGAGCCAACATGAATAAAAAAATTGAAAAATTATATTCTCAGGTAAAAAAGCAAGTCAGAGTTTTCGTTGAGCTCTCAAAATGTTTAAACAGGAAGCAGCCAAGATAAAATAAAAAAACGGCGGCCTAACCATTTTTTAGCTCATTTGAGCGTTACCAAAAACCGTCTGTTTAAAACTGGCTAAATGATAATTGAATAATAATCGAAATTAATGTGAATTTTGCCACTTCCGTTTGCTTCCTTCTTTCCGCTTTTCGCTCTCTTTCTCGTTGCTCACCCTGAACATTTCACCTCTTGCCTATTTTTCTCATCTCCTACACCGCCGCCTAAACCACCTTCGAAGCTAACGAAACGAAGAATAAATGCGGGACGGTCTATTTTGAATGTATCCGAGTAGCAGCGCCGACAGGAAGATAAGTATTCGCGCCGCGCCCCCGCCAGCCCCGCCGCTCCAGCCGCTGCCTTTCCAACCCCCGACCAAAATCCACGGAAGCGCGATAAAGTAATTGCGGTACAAAGTATGAAATATGCAGGAGGTCATGGGGGACGCAGGCAACTTCTGGAAGATGAAGAGAGGAGGCGCCGCAGAAGGATGCGCAGCCAAGGGTGTCGGTGGATGGATCGGCGTGAAAGGGATGAGGCTCGAAGCTCGACACGGACGAGGGCTGCCACGAATTATAAGTTTTAATTACTCGAAGATGAGCGGATGGATTACTTCGTACTTCTTTCTGGAACTCACTTTTAACGGGTTGTCGGCTCTGACTGCTACCACTGACAGCTTTTATATATTGCCGTTAGGAGAGAGAAAGAGAACGCGCGCGCGTCCCTAACATCGTCGTCGACATCGTCGTTGGTCTTCGGCCGCCCGATAAAAATCGATCGGGGCCGCGTGCTCGACAGGCGCGACGATAATTTATCATCGCCGGAACCGCGCACGATTTTGCGTAACCGGAGGGCGAGCCAAAGCCGTTGCTCGCAGAAATTGGCCGTTCGTGAAATTGATTACGCAATGTTCGCCAAAGTGTGGCTTCTCGCTACCCTACCCCCCCCCCCAACGCTCACCCCCGGCGCTATCTTTGCTCATTAACCGCACGCTGCGTAGTAAATTTAAGTGACGCGCTCTCGTCGCACGAGCTGATCTTTCGAAATTCGTTCGATGCAAATAGGTAATAATAGACGACCTTGTACGCTCGGTAGTTTTATTTAACGCCAACAGAGAACGATGATAGGTATCCGGTACTAGAGAAAAAAAAAATTTATGATTTTATCTTATAATCGCCAAATGTCCATTATCGATCTATTATATGTCCTTAAGATAGCTACGGTAAAGCTTTTAAGCGTATCACGGTCGTAGACAATGACTTGTCCGCAGTTCTTGCATCCAGCAATGAATCCGGCGTAAGCTTTAAATCGGTATTATCCATTCAAGACAGTCGGCGGATAGAAACAGCTTTTTCACGAGGGAAATCGCGCGCGGATGTCTCTTTAGTCGAGGACAGAGCCGGGGGCCAGGGTGGCGGTCGTTGGAGCTCATTAAGGACAGACCGGGAGCTCGAACCAGCGCATCTCCAATTAACCGGCGATGTTCTAGCGCGTGCTACCGGGTAATCGACCCCCTCGGGGCGCACGTACTCCGCACTACTATCTGCCATCGAAGCACCGACATACGACGGCAATAAAAGCCGAGCCGCACCGAGTTTTCAAACCGTAAATTCAGTTTTATCGAAACGTCTTATTGGCTCACGTACAGTTGCACCGGGACGCGCTGGGCGCGCGTAAAAAAAAAAAAACAGTGACTTTCATGTCTTAACCGATGAATGAAGCATTTATCTCGAGATGTATCTCTTGTTCAAAAATGAAAGCAAATCATTCTGTGAAAACGTTATTATTTATACATTTGCTAAATTATCAACAATTAATTTTTAATGCAAGTATATACTAAAGTATTACAGCACTACAATTCGATACGTAACTTGAAATTATAACGCATTGACATATATCGACGAGGTTAGATGGGCAAAAAAGTAAATTAGCAATGTACTGAACATTATAACTTGATAATACTCTTTCTGATTAATTTCTTTCATGTCGTATGATTTCAAGATTTGTCTCCGAGTCGACGTTAATTTGCTGGTACTGCAATCGAATCCTATTTTACAATATATTAAATTATTGCACGCATTTAAGTACTTTTCATAAATATGTATCTAAATATGCTAATATGATAATGGGTAAATTGTTGACGAAATGTATGTCGTTTGACAGTCACTGGTCGAAAGCATATCGATTTCACGAGCAATATTATTCACTCGAACGAATATGCCAACGTAAATCATAAATGCGCGAAAAAAGAAGAGTCTTACGATATAGTTAAGGTCCCGATACAGGTTTGCAGATAAAAAAATGTGTAACGTGATATAAAAAAACACTATAATGTGATTGGGAATGTAATACTGCATATTGCCAACTGCATAAGATCGAAGAAAAATACTTTGCCTAAACGGCGTACCTAAACGTTCGGCGGCGTTCTTTTAAATTGGTTCATCCATTTAGCTAAAAGTTTTCAACGTCAAAGGCGAGTGTGTCGAAAGCCGACAACGCGCTCGCAAAAGTGCTTTACGCCAAAAGCAAGATTACTTAATATCAGCCCTCGTTAAAGCTGCAAAATATTAATAGAGACTTCACGGTCTGACGTCTTTGAAATCTGGCTGATACTTTGAACGCCGCCTTACATAAGATATAAAGCGCTTACATATTAATCGACTCATAAATACCCGAGACGCCTTAACACGAGCTGCCATTAATAAATAACAAACCGACTTGAGATGAGACGTTGCGCTGCAATTTGTGGATATTGTCTAAATGGGATATTATCAGCTCCGAGTGTGATGAGAAATACTAAACGCTCGCGTAAATAAAAATGTAATACGATTAACGTGCACAATAACAACGATAGCTCGCGAACAATTCTCTCTATTGCCGTTAAAACTAAGATGCGCTCCGAACTTACGCGCGCGATTTTGTATAACGTCGATAAAAGACTGTTCATCCTTTGTTTACAAGACCGGCTGTATTTTAATTAGAGACACTTTAGCTCGAAGAAATTGCTATTTGTCAGCAAGATAATGAATTTATTTGACGTTGGGCGTCAAGTCGGTAAATGAGTCCCGAGCGACCGTCAAGACGACCCACTTGAGAAACTTACCATGTAATTTAGAGACATGCGAGTTTCTAAGCACGCAAGTTTTTCATTAGAAGTATAAAATTGTGTGTTTATATTCTTAATTAATACAAAAGGAAGAAAAAGTAATCGTATTCTTTTATATCAGGCAAATACATATTTAAATACATCGGCTCTCTCCCTAACCCTCTCTCTGTCTCGTTCATGCCTCTCATGTCGTATTTCCATCTGTGATCGCACGAGGACTCGTATCGAATAACGAAGAACTTGATCGGAACTGAAAAGGGTTAATCGAAACTCGATAAAAATAACCTCTCCAAATATTTGGCGCTCTGTTTATCCAGAATAGTTGAAAACATATAATACCGTTCCTGTTGGACTCCGGATAGACAGGCGCGAGTATGTGAAATTGAATGCAGCGACGAGCCGCCCGCGCGCCGCGCACTCTGCGAATAAAGTATGAAAAAAAAGGGACCGACGCTGGCGTATTATTTATCTCAAACAATACGTGAAAAACAATGAAACAGATATCCGCGGATACATGCGGCAGGATGTAACGCGAAGGGATGATGTGGAGGGAGCAGGCTCGGCCAAACAAATCGTGGCGTGAATTCTACGTCACGTCGGATACACGCTGGATGAGAGAGAAAGAGAGAGAGGGAGAGAGAGTATGCATATGTATATGTGTGCAAATACAGCGTGACGAACCAATTTTCGGGGCATCGGTTGTTGAGAGGTCGAGAACGCGAATACTGCGAGTATATGAGTGGAATAAAATGAAATATAAACGTAAACTTTATTGATCAAAAAATGGAAGTGAGAAAAAGAGAAAGAGAGAAACAGAGCATTTCATCGTGCGCTTTATTAATAACGATCTACATGCAAAGTAGCTAGCTTACTATTTTTTGGTCAAAGTAGAAGACCACTCATTTAAAAAATTCAGTTTAGTTGCGTGAAGCTGTTAATTATTGGAGCGAATCGGATTTCGTTCGGGGATTCGATGTCTTTGAAATTTAATGATAGTCGCGAAAGAGAATAACGTTCAATAATTCCTCGCTGAAGACAAAATGAATCAAATATTACAGAGTTTTATCCCGCTTTTAACATCAATATACATATTACAGGACAATTTAGTACATTACATCCGCCGGGAAGTTTGATCGCGCGCGTACATATTCCGTAAAATATCGCGAGCGCTTTCCACGGTAGATTCTACCTGTGAGTTTAGCGAATTTGTCGACGCTCATAAACGAAAAGTCGGCGCATCGAACCGCTACCTCGCTTCAACGCGTCCGTTCTCGCTCTCGTCGCGCCATTCAAATATACATTCCAAATTTCAGCGGAGCTTTCCCCACGCGTATCTAAATTATGTAAACGATAACGCACAACATAATTACGCGTTAGAGTACACACGCGGTCCCCGTTCACATATGTCATGCCGAAATTTTAATCATTTAAACGGTATCTGGATAATTAACATGTCCATGTACCCTAAACTAAATCGGTATTAAACGAGGACCGGCCGCACGCACATCGGCCGTATTAACTTTCCATCATTTTTGCGAGCAACACGCATCACTTTTTTTAATGCTACGTCATCGTCTAAAAAATGTATAAACACGGCATTGCAAGCTTCGGTAAGAAAGCAGCAATTCTTACCGACGAACCGTGTTATATTCCACGAAATGCATCTGACGTTCTTGCATAATGCAGGGTGTATAAAAACTTGAGCAAAAAGTGGAAAAATTCATGACGACGGAAATATTCTGCGGATGCACCGAGCGCCAAAAATATTCTATTTCATCGGGTGCAGATATATGTGCTGCGCAAATCATCATGCTTGGCATTGCGTCACCGCGAATCGACAGAAAACGAGTTGATTGCCGTACTAGGGTGTTTAAAGTGGAGTCGATTAGCCAACCATTATCTAGATTCACCCGATATCACGCGCCGCTTTTTCCACGTTGTGTAACTTAATTCCTTTTGTCCAAACTTTCAATTATCTCGTGATCTAAGCAGAGAGGAAACGAAAAAAACGTGCCACGCGTAATATACAAGATCTCGCGTCGAGATCTCGCGCAATTATTTCTTATTATTCGTTGTCTTCGGATTACGAATGAAACGATGACTCGTATATTTTATACATATAATGAACGTGATTATATTCGACGTCAAAGTCCAGCAGTATATTTCAAGTGCAGTCAATGACGAAATTATTAACTTTTTACGCTGACCTGAATTTTGTACGCTTTTCATAAAAAAATATTATGCAGCCGTAGCCGTTGACCCGCATTTCAGAAGCGTTTTATAAAATGTAAACATAAAAAAGCGGTGGTGGAACTCTTGCGAGTTATGAAATGAGTCTGACGTTTCGCAAAAGGATCGTTGCGCGCAGTCGGCTAGTATTTCATTCACATGTATACACGCGTCAATGTTTGCCGCTTGAAACGCACGATTATACAAGTGAAGCCAGGTTGTGAAATAAAATTATATAATTTTCTATCTGTAGGTGCAAATAGTACACGGAAAAAACGATAAGGTTGCCACAACCACAATAATAGTAACATTTGGTACGACAGCCACGTCCTGTGGTTGTCACATTCACATTGATGTGAAGGCAACTATATGCATTTGGTACAGCAAACATAGTGAATGTTGAGACAAACATATATAGATGCACTACACAAAACAATGTGAATGTGACAACCACAGGACGTGGCTGTACCAAATGTTACTATTATTGTGGTTGTGGCAACCTTATTGTTTTTTCCGTGTAATATATATGTATGTATATATAAAACAAAAGCATAAAGCATTAGAATTGTTAGCTATCCTTACTCGTCGTATTTTACCCTTTTACGAAAGAAAGCTGGAGTGTGTAAGGGCAAAGTATACTCGGGAATTCTGGCCGTATAACCCAAGTTTCGCGCCAATCCTAATCTGACAGATATAGGCAGGTATACTAACCGACAGGCTCGTATGTAGCTGCGGTAATATGTGCCGAGTTCGGCACTCATAATCGTCATGTTGTAACCCTATATACTCGGCGGTCCGATAAACCTGTACGATACCTAGGCGTACGCGTACGATACCACTGTGACCTATTGTCGGCGGTTGTGACCTATGGACGAGCTCTTTTCTGAATGCAATTTCACGCGGTATGTCGCGCGATGTTCGTAGCCGGGCAAAGAGTCCGCCGTTGTGCCGTTACGAGAAAGTGTGTACACCCGCGCGAATGTGTGGCGGCCTGCGGCCGGCCCTTTGGCCAGCTCTTTCGTCGCGTTCACTGACACACGCACGCACGCACGCACGCATATCTTCACCCGTACACCGCAAACCCGTACCTACGTACACACTCGTTCGCCTCGCCATGGGCTAAAAGGCCGTGATCCAAACCATTTCCCGAAATTGCTCGTGGACGACGGGCGCGTAACTCGTCGATTGACATTTCACTACCGGCCGCGGGCCGCGCCATCGAGGGCTGCCGCTCGTAGAACGGGTAAGAAGCTTAAAACACAGCCGGCCGGCCTCTCTATTGGGCGTCGCTTTGACTCTGATTTAACACGCCGGAGGATGTTCCGTCATCCGCGTTTAATTGCTACCATTTTACCCTGGCCGAATACCAAATTTCGTTAGTTTTTGTCTAAACATTTTAACTGCCGCATCGACCAACTTTACGTACGAATTAAGAAACAGACTGCTTAATAATCAACAGTTTGAATATGCCGCCCCTCTATTTCCTACCTAAAAATTTCATATTATTGTTAATATTATTGTACCGTACAGTATTGCTGTGCTGAAAGAGAAACGCAACTTATTAACAATTATATGAACTTCTGGCCATGCGCAATCATACTATGATTGATTGCGGTACCGCTAGCAATTTTCAGATTGCCGTATCGTCGGAATCTACTAGTTCCTGTGGTTAATTAACTTAAACGATTAATTATATAGAGTACAAGATACACAAGATTGCAGTAACATACAGGACGCGGCGTAATACATGATAATGCAGTAACATCCTTTTCTAGATCGTAACAGAGCAATTAATTTCTGTAATTTGCATTTGCGCAACAAGTTCATCATCATTGCGTGAAATTATTTGCCATTGCTACTTATTTTTATCCGGACGCAATTAAAAGTTTGACGAGATCACTCTCGTCAGCGTCCGTGAAATATCATTCGTATTGCTTCGTATCGTATACAGCTGAAAAGTTGAAAACGCGACCGACTTTCTCATATATGCGTTAATTTCGTTTCAACAATTCGCGCTTTGGCGACTTTCTAACAACACGCCGGGCAGTTTGCCTTTAACGCGCCCGAGATTAATATTTATAATTAAAAGTTCCGCTCGCGGGACGTTTATGAGTCGGGTTATTAAATTAATGAAAACGCACAGCCATATCGTAATCTTTTATCGCACAATATATAGCGGACGTTGTCGAATCGGTTTTCATTTTATTTCTGCGACCGTCAATTGCAAGGACGATGATTAATCAAAATAGATTCTTCTTCTCTGCGCAATGACTATATTCGGCATATCTAATTTCAGATCATTCTATAAAAGCTTTGTAATCGTGTACTCAACAGGAGGGACCAACACAAACAGAACAACAGTTTCACATAATCACAACGAAAGTGTAAGCTTCAACGCCTGTCTCTTGTAATTAAGTGTAACCCAACTCGCGAATCGCTCGTAATATCGATCGAGTTTGAATCTCGGTTTCGTCGACATGGTGGAATTTGCGACCAAATTGGATGGACGTGCCATTAGACTCACGCCTATTTGTAACGAATGTAATCACGCCTACAATGTGAATATTTAAACTGATTTAAAGCGAAAACACACACATAAAGTTGGCACGTTATATTATCAGATCCTTAATTTTTACACCAAATCATAAAGATTTTTTTTTTTAACATAATGGAAACTTCTCCAAGCTATTTGAAGAAGATTCAAAAAATTCCATCATATTTAAATTCTAAAAATAAAGGGCTAACTTCGCAAAAGTTTCTTATTTGCATCTGTATTATGTTTACAGGAAATAACTTTGTTTAAACATAGGATGTTTTGCATATATCTAAAGTAAATTTTTCCATTAAAAACACATACCTATAGGATATAATACAGTTCATTATTATGCAGACAGAAAAACAGATGTACGCGTGGACGCGTGGTTTTATCACACAATGTAAAACTGTAAAGCGCGGTTCTTCCATGATACACAACCAAGTGAATTTATATCACCGAAACATTTGCCTCCACGTGAAATCGTTGCAAATGCAGGGGCAACCATATCGATTACGCGTTTTCACACTGCAACGTTAATCTGATGTTACGCACGTCCGCGTAGCCTATCGTCAAATGTCAATATTAACACGGCGTATCGCGCGCGATATTATTTAATAACAAACAACGCTTACTTTTAATCCTGGTAGTCGGGAATTTCAATTAAATTTTCAAATCGCGTGCTGACGAAATTCAGCGTCGAACGTGATTTTTCGCAATCGATAATCGAGTGACTGTACAATTATATCGCAAAACTTAAATGATTATAAGCGAAATACGGCTGCGAGTTTAAATGGAACGGTACATTTTTCAGATCGATACAATATCTACGATATGTCGGGAAAAAAATCATGTAAAAATTTCCCAAAGAGTCCTGAAGCGTCTAAATACGAAACAAACTCAAAGAATTGAGATTGAAGATTCTTTTTCTTTTAATAAATACTAAAAATATCAGTATGGGGTACGCTCGAGAAGCGTTCGAAGGGATAAATCACAGGGAGAAAGAACAAATCACCTTGGATCGATTGGTGCGTAGCGAGCCTTAATCCGTTTGCGAGTTTGACAGCTCACGTTGCGCGACAGCCACAGAGCAATGGGACGTTGAAACTGCAACGACAACTCATTTACTAATCACTGTCACTCGTTTCCACGGTGTTTCATCATCGGCGGTAATTCGTTATAATACGAGCGGAACGTGATCATAACGACGGATGCCCGCGGCACGCTTATATTCGCGAGACATAGGCGTGTTTCGCGTCGCCAGCTGCGCTCGCGCTCACGACACGTATGTGATCGGCAAACAATGTTGATCTACGCACAGTTCGACCGTTCGAACGGCGAACGGCTAATGGCGATTAACGTTACGTTTAGAGCATTAATCGGTGGCATTAATATCTCTACTACCCCGCCGACCGTGCCGCGCACCCTTCGCCCTTTGTGCATAGCAAACTGCGGCGCACGTGGATGTATTAATGCCGCGTACATGCGGTCGGGGAATCGACTCCTCGCAATCTGAGGGATTATTTCTCATCGGGAAAATTAATTTCGGCTGGCGCTGCCCGTTTACCCCCGATCACGCTCATACGTGCCAATTCCGATTACTCTTTCGATTTCGTAAAACAAGTTCTAGCGGTAATGCGAGCGTATTGTCACGGCAATGTATTTAGTTGCTGCGAATGAACGAAAAAGGCGCAATTTACGTGGTACTGTTAATTAAGTGTACTCTATATGCCTATACATATTTTCTCTTTTATAAAATATTCATATATAATACTCTTGTCTTGACGTCATAAATAACGTATTTCCTTGTCTATCCGCTACGCCGCGTTGAATGTTCGTTTATTAAAACATATCGTTACGTAAATAAACGTTCTAAATGCGCTCTGCTTTCGTATCTAAAAATCGTTCATCTCCGCCGCAATAATAGAACGCCGCGGATAGAACTTGACGATACGAAGTCACATTATCCTGACCTGCCGCGATTAGCTGACCCTTGATTGCGACGATGCATCAAGTATACTTGTTTCATCCAAAATTTTTTATCTATATGTCATAAGATAGTATTAACAGATGAAATTCAAGGTTGAAAATAAAAGACGAAAAGCATTTCTCATTGTAAGTTATGATCTTTCATATATTCATACGTATTCAAAAACTCGCCATTTCAAATTTTACATGTTACACGTTTCAATGTTAGCTTATTTGTCATTCTCACATTCGATATATCATTCTAGATAAACGAATTATTCTGGTTGGATAAATGATCAACAGGAGCACTATGCTTCCGCGAACGGAAGAGGAAAAAAGAAACGCGAGGGACACGACCTGTTGAGATGTCACGAATATCACGCATATCCACACCCGAAGCCTTTCCGGCGGATATGCGCGCGAGCAAAAGGTCTGAAGTAGGATTAATAGCCAGGCAAATTCGCGCGACGCTAATAGGTGAAACCGGCACGAATTGAAAAAGTTTTCCGGCGGAAAGGCGGAAGGGTGTAGGCGGAAAGGCTCGCGTGTAACGTCACGATAAATCGTACGAAGACGTTGATGGCCGACAGGTAGCTTGGATATTGCGCGCTGCATCGTATACACACACCGATCTACAGGGTGGATCAGAAGTTTGCTAGATCGATATCGGTAACGTTCATGTCGTTCTCATCGTGGTCTTTCAATTCGCCAATAAAAATGAGCGTTTCGTTTATCTTCGAGATAAAATCTTTAGAATTAACGTCTCGTTTATAATGAACACGTTTACGGTCTATGGACGCAGGTTTCTTGGCAAAGCTACGCTCGCCAAGATATGCGCATTTTAATTATCGCATGAAATTTGCAAGTTTTTGCAATTGCTTTTTACACTTAAATATTCTAATTCATAACGATCGATTTTTTTTACCATGTTTTCTACTTTATTCACTAGCGGCACACCCTGTATGCTAACACATGCGCACTACGCGAAATTATATTGCAAAGACGAGTGCGAATCTAGGTTACACTATATATTACTGTTACTTGACAGACAATTATTACCATATAGAGCATGAGTATAACAGAAATGTTGTGAAATGTGTGTGGCATGGTGCAAAGAGAGCGAAATATCCTGGATACAAATAATTCAAATCTCAAATTATTCTTTGTACTTGTATATACATTTTTGTTTTCTTCGTCATTTATCACAATTAAGATAAATAGATCCCTCCTTATTATTTATAATCCGTGCAAACAAAATTCAACTTATCCATGAATATTCGAGAGTAAGAGATGTCTAAAGCGCTTTGAAATATAAATTGGAGAAACACACACACACACACATAATATTATTTCAAGCCACGAGATCCTTGATATTTTAACAACTTCCTATGTGTGTCGTTATCAAGTCGCAATAATAATCGATCTATTTACGTAAAAACTTACGGAGGAAGAAATATCGTAACCAGCCGAGGCAGCATGGCAGCAGGTTTTTCGAGTTATCACCGTCTATCGGGCTCCATCTCGAAAGTTTCCTGCAACAGAAAGAGAACGGAAATCTTGATACGTACGGTATATATACGTGCAATAACACACTCGATATCACGGTAACTCCTTCGCGAAAGAAAGATAAAACGCGACGTACGACGCGCGACGGAGCATCGTCGTCGACGATGACGTCGCCTTAGTTTTATTGTGCAACCACGCGCTTATATCGCGGTAATGCCTCGCTCGCTCGCTAAATGAAAAAGTTATTATTTTCCATTCTATCCTCCTTCGAGTTCTCTGGCCCGTCCCAAGTTCCTCCGGCGCGGCGGCGCGGCGGGCGAGGAATACCGTGCACGCAAAACCGCATCGTATAAAACATCTACCGCGAGTATACGGCTTGTAAACTCGGTAAATATGATACACGATTTATACCGAGTCTACCGAAATCATTTGCGAAGCCGACCGTAAATTCGAAACTTAGCGGAGAGGAAAGCTACGCGAGATCACTGATCTCTGCGAAAGTATAACCTTAAAATGAAGACCGGAGAGAGACGAATGTCTTTTTTATTATATTAAAAGCAAGGATAAATCTAACATAAAGTTGTTATTACTCTTGATGTCACAGTCACCCTGCTGCGCAACATACGCGTTTTTACGGGATTGTGATTCTGATTATCGCGTGGAACAGTTTTGCAACGTTCACTCACGCGCACTGCGCAGCGACGACGTCGTGGCGCGTTCTTCCAATAAAAAAAGAGCATCGCGATACGCGCGATGGACGGTACAACTTTAAAGTTTTAAGGACGAAGGAAAAGCGCCCGCAGAGTCTGCGTCGCTCGATTTCGGTGTCTTTATCGTCGCGCGTAGTCAGTGTGGCTTGACAGGCCTAAACCCCCTATGATTGATATCTACCTCGTCCTCTTTTGCGCTCTACCCGCTCTCGCTCTCTCTCTCTCTTTATCCCACTCGCACGTCATCCTTTTCGATTATATCGCCCCACCTATCCGTCCAAACACACACATTTATATGTATACGTATGGTGTATACGACCTTGGTTCCACGCTTGTCGACGCAGACCGGTCAATATAGTTATTATATGAAAATTGAAAATAAGGACACATTTTTGCACCCACTTATACACAGAGATGCTCGGACCGCAGACTATGACCTGCTATTACGATCATTGCTCGATAAAGCACCAAAATTTATGTCACGAGGATATACTAACAATGAATTACAAATTTCTTGATTAATGAAACACATGCCAGTGCTATTATTAATCAAATATGCATTTAAATTATGTATTATGTAATGCTTACTTTAATTTTCTACATATTCAGTTAAAATTACAAAAATAAAGGTTCGTGTAAAACTGAAATTAAAATAAACTACCATTTTTTAAATTACTTTTTATCTGTCTTTTTTATCAACCCTTTTCAGTCATAATAATTTGGATACGTTACTAGAATGGGTGCATAATAGAACTGTACTGAGAAAAACACGCATTATCGTATGTTCTAGCGCAAGTCAAAATATGTTGGAACGGAATGCTTTGCGTAACCATTCGTTACAATTCAATTTGGAAACTTGGATACGGCTCATTTCTCGTGGACCATCGTGTACGAGAAGAATCTTGGATATAAGATAGAATCAATGGAATGCAACAGGATTTTTCTTTAGCGAGGGAAAGAATATAAGGAAGACGAAATACTCACGGATGCGCTTAAACAGTCAATACTATCGAATGTTACAACAAAATTGTTGATTTGAAACTGATATCGATTACATTTTTACAAATAAACTCGCATTTTATATTCGAACATGAAAGTCGATAGAGAGCTTTTCTACACCGTTTGAAATAGCGATCTTGATTAAATGTACCCCGCTTTTATTTTGCGGTATCCATTCGTTTCATTTTTCGAAAGAAATTGCTGAGTAATTAGGTGCAAATTTACCGCGGGAAAGTGCCACTCGTTGCAATTTCTAGTAAGAAAATTTTTGCAAAACCCGCATTAATTAAGCCCACCCGAGCCAACGGCCGTTTTGAACAGACTGACGTGCATTTTCTTGCTCTCCCGTGGAGTATTATTTAAGGGAAAGCGCACGTTAATGCGCCTGCCGGTGACACGAGCATTATTAGGGCGAACGGCGAAAAAAGGAAGAAGGACGCGCGCGAGCCGCTGGACAAAAATGTCGTTTCTAAACGGTTTACGTAAAGCGACAAGTACGCTTGTCGGTTACGTTCTCTGTTGTGTCTCAGCGCAATGACAGGTTTAATTACCGGACTCGCACATACACATACAGGTATATATGAATTTTTTAGCATATTCTACATACCAATCGACTTCGCAGCGCGATCGAAACACGCATTTGATTTTGATCGCACGCGACACGTTTACCGGCAACCATGCTGAAATATTTTCGCTCTAGATAAACGTCCTCACGCATCCGATTAGGCAATGAAAAGTGTGAAATTATTATAGCAAAATAAATGCAATGTCTAAAGTCGCCTTGTGTCGACGATGCTAGAACTTGGTCCAAGTTCTCGGACCGAGAGATTTGTATAGCCAATCAATTTGCAGCTTTTACGGAAAAGCGGCAATTAGACTGGCTACACGTTTTTCGGACCGAGAACTTGAACCAAGTTCTAGCATCGTCGACACAAGGCTTTAGGATTATGTAGCCATGGCGGGATCTAACTGTTCGCGGAATGAAAGAAGTTGTCTGTCGCCGAAGCGCATATCAAAGGACGAGTCCGTCGCGAGTTACGGAATTTGGAAAATGCGTTTAATCCAGGCGTCGACGACGAGGACGACGATAACACCCGGCTTCGTCGACTTTACGCTCGGTAGTGCGCATTCCGAAAGAGAAATTGAAATTGCAAGGTGACCGGCAAGAGAGCGACCGCTCTCGGGTCAATTGTATTAATTAAATCTCTTTTGCGCGATCGTGCATTGCGACTCGACAGGCAGAACGTGTTCGGGCAGCGAGCGAGCTGAAGAATTCAACGGCCAATCCGAATTCTCTCGCGTGACGATCTAATCGATCACGCCGCAAAGCGCCGACAAAGCGTATCTGCGAATTTCTGAACGCGTGCCAAATTAAATTAAGTTGAACGATATGCTTGCCGATCTCTTTTCAAACGGTTCGGCGAGTTGTGAATACTTTAACTATCGATATTAACACTCTTAGTGGCTATATGCCGGTAATTCGGACGTTATTATTTAAATATGTAGTTTAATTAACAAGAAAAGTAAACGTGATAAGGTTTTATATATCATGACAAGAAATTCGTCACAAAAAATGAAGCCAATACTACAAATAGTCAATCCTTTTAAATGCTCTCTCTTTAATGATAATATGCGTCAGAAATTTATATTTTTAAAATGCATTTATTTCGAAGAATTTATATCCGAATTAATTGTCGTCCTATATATAAATTTTCCTTCCATCTCCGAGAAGGTATAAAGTAGTGACGACTCGTCTCTTCTCCTCTCCCCCCCCCCCCTCTCTCGCTCTTTTTTGTCCTTCTTTCTTATAGGAGACATTATAAAATATAAAATATCCGTCAGTCTGGTCCGCGCACCGGATTGCGTCCCCATAAACGTTAAGCATAACGCTATGTCGGCGTTAAGGAGGCCGCAAAGCTGCACGGTAGAAGATCGAGGTTCGGCTTTAGTGCCACTGTTAAAGAACGTCGGTCTTAATGCCGGTTTTCTTTGCCACTCTCTATCTTTTTCTCTGCAATCGCATGGGTCTTCGGTTTCCTCACGAGGTATATTAAAATATCATGCTATGTAAAAAGATGAAAGTTATATATCTCCAATGAGCAGATTACGTAGACTCAACAACGTAAAATTATCAACTTTCGCATTACTCTGGGGCAGTTTCTTTGAAGCTGTCCTGAACGTGCGTGGAAACGCGTGCGTTTCGATATAGACGGTTCTAATGTTATACGAGCGACGCGAAAAGTGCCCATTAAAGAAAGAGTAAAAAGGTGCGCAACGGGGCGAATGGTCTCGGATGAGGAGGGTAGTTGGAAGAACGTCGTCGTAAGGGTTTTCAAGTACGAGGGAATTAAATGCACCGCCGTGGTTTACGGCGACGGCTAGATGGAAGGGTCCATTCGATGGAAGAAGTTTCGAATCTCCTGTTATCGCGACAATGTATGCGCTTTCGCGTTGGCCGCTATCGATTTAATCCCTTCGCGAAGGACCTTGGACAGAACTGTCGTCGATACCGCGTTATGACATGACTCGAAGGCCTGTCAAGATAATTTCCGAGCGGCGAGCGAGACGCATCACCATTTGGCCCTCTAATCCTCTTTGAAGCACTCCGATAAACGATAAGCGTGAACGGATGACGAAATTTTCAAAATTTAAATAATAGGAAAAATTTGTAAAACTTACTAAAGAGATATAAATGCACTCGTACTTAATTATATTAGTAAAAATGAAGGAAAAAATATTTCCATGATAGTATCATAAAAGTTAAATAAGGTAAAATATTACAGTGTTCTATGATGTGTAACGTCTTCTCAAATATATGGCCTCCGTTCCCTAGCATTCCCTAAGAAAAACATCAAATAATCGCTCGTCAAAGAGATTGGCTGGGTCGCGCAGAAATCGAATCGAATCATGCGCCTCTTTCGGCGCTTAATAAAGTCCTCGTACCTTTGACGAGGGAATGAGAGAATTGCGCCCGTCTCCGATACGCCGTGGAATCTTTAGGGTGGAATCTCCTCTTCTACTCCTGTGACCTGCCGCGCCGGAAAATCCCCGGGGCGAGACGGGGGGCGGGAAGATAAGTTGAACATATAATTTGAAAAGCCGCGGGAATACAAGCAACCACCGCGCAACTTTATACCCGACAGCGGTAGAAAGCAAAGCAGCCGGCGGAAGGCGAAGCTGACAGCCGAGATGAAAGAAACTGTTGCTCCTCGGCGTCGACGTATATAAGAAGCGAGCGTAGAGGCAAGAAGAAAAAAATTTACGGAAATGCTCGGGGACAAGGGTTAAGTTAATTCGCACGTTCTTGTGAGGAGGGATGGACTCTCTTCGATTTGCAATATCCCGCTCCCTGACTGAAGCATCTTTAATTAAGATTATTCTCGACTCTGCAGCGTGGAGTTGCAGTCACCATCGAACTTCGAAACAGGAAAAAAATTTGTTCCCCAGATGTCGGAGTATTGGACAAGTAGTTCGACATTTTTCCGATTTCGTTCGATTCATATCTTCATTTTTGCCGCAGTTAGATTTCTCTTTTGTTTCTTTTTTTTTAGTCTTTCTGTTATTTGTGTTCGCTAGGAGACGTTAACGCGGCGTGTCGCAGCACGGCGAACAAAGCAGAAACTGAGAGCGGAGCGAACAAAGTAAATCCCGCGAAAGTAGGGATGCCGAGCGTTAATTACTCTTACACCGAAATTTCCTAGTCGAGATTTTTCTGAAATTTACGGAAGCGACGCTTTTCCACGGGGAGCGGCCGTCCGTAGCAATGAACGAGTATCGTTAAAACTTTCCGCCGCGAGTACTCGTTCGAACAAAACGGCGTCGCTTATTTCGAGGTTAAAACGGCGCTAGATAGCGCGGAGTTTATCCTTCTAATCATGGCTTTCTTTCAGTGAACTGCGAATATCGCACGCCATAGTTTCAACCGAGAAAGAGAGAGAGAGAGAGAGAGAGAGAGAGAATTCAGTGCAAAAATAAAAATAAAAATAAAGATTTCTGTTTCGCGCTTTAATACCTGTACATATATGCACTAAATAGTGAAACGTAAACTAAAAGCAGCATTAAAAGCAACATTTCATTTAGAAAGTTTTCTTCCTTCTTATTTTTCAAGAATTTTACGCATATCCTTTTTCGACTATGTAGTTGAAATATTTAATTTAACACGTCATTATTTTTTAATTAATAATAAATATTTAATAATAAATTATCAAAGATGCCCATGACCCAAGAAAGAAAATATGAGAGAGTGCCACACTGTAGATTTTCGGAAGGAACAAAGGAAAATACGCATATATACCATATATTAGCACACAACGTCATGAACGAGCGTTCTTTATGTACCCGCCGAGCGAATAAATGCACATACACGACCGAACTAGCAACGGACAATGCTGATTCGCTGCAGAGCGTTTCTGGAGAGCGACGGAATTCGAGCCGCCACCAGCCGGCTCGCCTAATTCCAAATTTAATAAAGACATACCTGTCCGCGCACGAGTGGTGGTTGTGAATGGGGCGGCACAGATGTTTGAGCTTGTAGAGGATTCGCCATATAATGCAGGAACCCCTTCCGTTAAATAACAAGATCCGCAGTACCAGTGTCGTGAACTATATGAAATATGTACGCGGATGCCGGTTCGTCGCCTATAGACGACCATTTACGTACACGAGTTTATAGAGACAGTTAATCACGGATTGGTTCGGATAAATGAAAAAGGATAAAATATATCCCACACATATAGTATAAAAGAAATTAGTACAAAAATTTATTCTGCGGATCGTGATTCAAAAGGTAAATAAATAATTGGCGAATTATTAATGAAACGCGAGTAAATATGTGCGAGCGTGAAAGAATCAGGCGAAAACACGCATAATACAATCCGAGAACGGAATGAAAAAAAGCACAGTCCCCTTTTTTACTCTCGGCTCCGGGTCACGCGCACCCTCACGAGGCGATGCGATGTCGATTTCTTACACGTGGAAGAAACGGGAAGACCGAAAGCCAAGTAAATCTGTTCCAATTCTCTTAGTTCTTCATCTCGACATCGTCTTGATAGCCACGTTCGTGTTTGTCCCTTACTTATTTCGTACTTTCGACTCACCTCCGTGGGTGGTGCGTTATTTATTTCCTTAAGTCCGTTTCCATCATGCTGGGCTCCCCCAACGTGACATTGTTCCGGCTATCGTCCAACAACTTTCATTAACTTTTCACCGCGCGCGATTGTTCATTAACGTAAACTTACCTCTCGTGACGTTCACGCACATATCAACTGCTAATTCTTTCATTTTTCCTATTATTAACTTTGGCTACATATTATAGCATAAATTTCAACTGCCATCTAAAATTTTGTACTTTAGGATAAAAGTTTTGAAAACTAACGCTCGTTATCTTAATCAGGTTCTTGATATAACTTTCTTTGTCGACTGCGCCCTACTTATATTCTGCAATAATAAAGGTAAAAGGAAATAACTCATCGGCGACATACCGAATTGAATCTTCCTCGAAAGTGTTCGTTCAATTAGACACTCGATTTATTAATCGCTCGGTAAGTCTTTTATCTCGGCGCTTTTTTCCCCTAGCGGACAGGAAATCTTTCTCCTCGCACCATCTTTTTTCCCCAGCCAGGATTCCTACCGATCGTTTTCCCCGTTCGAGATTATCAGTAATTACGAAACTTTCCAAGGGAAACGAATCGTCGCGAGTTTACGAAGTCAGTTATTAATCGCCATCCTCTGAATGCCCGAAAGGTGCCGATTTACCGAGTATCTTATTACTCTCGCGAACAGCCAAAGAGGTGCTAATGCCGGAGATCGAAATTAATCCAATAATTTAGATTAAATCATTTACGCATAATACTTAATATAATGTTAAACTATAAATTTCTCAATTTTTACGTACATGTACAAAGTCTTAATAAGTATTCTCTTTATATTTCTTGCGCATATAAAAACAATTCATATATGCAACTTGCAGAAGTCTCGTTTATTTCTCGTATTATTTATATGGTGATAAAAATTAGCTATTAAATATTGATTTCACTAGCTTTGTACCGATGTCGGTACAAACGATATTTTAGCTACC
Organism: Aphaenogaster ashmeadi; assembly: GCA_003063805.1. NCBI lineage: Eukaryota > Metazoa > Arthropoda > Insecta > Hymenoptera > Formicidae > Aphaenogaster > Aphaenogaster ashmeadi. Next base: position 63,908 of record NJRQ01000459.1, read on the forward strand.
TATCAAAAACTTGGTCATACAATTGTTATCTCTGAAATTTCAAATACTTCGTCGCAAATTTATTTTAATCCTATGTAAATTCGACATTGATTGATTAATGGCTAATAGTTTGATTTGATAATGTTTGAGTTTTGCTACAACGGTATCTATGTTCGATGCATGATGAAAGATAAATAGTCATAATAATGATTAAAAAAATATTACTTAGAATATGGATATTATTACTGAAAACGGTCGAATCGTATATAAAAGGCGTAAATGCAGTTGATTAAATTAATATATAGCTAATATAATAATGTGTGTTGTTATCGGGATTATTATATCTTCGCGATATACTTGTATTTTCCAAAGCGGGTTAAATGCTTGGTTTACTCAAGATCTATTGGAAAGTCACAACGCGAAGATATTCGCAGAAACACGAAGCACGATGGACAGCATCGACGGGATGTGTACTTTCCGTGAATCAGCTCGTAAATCGCCTTTCAACAGCAACCTGAAAGGACTTTTGGCGATAAGGAACTTTCTGCAAGACGCACGTAGTCACCATTATAACCGCACACGTCGGTCGTCCGATGCACCAAGCTGAAGCTGGGTGCACGCCAGAGCAATGCCCAAAAAGCGTAAAATCCGAAAATCCGTAAAATCCAAACCATTTCGCCGCTACCTTTCTCCACCCGTCTCCCTCTTCCCACTCTTTCTCTCTCTCTCTCTCTCTCTAGCCAACGTGGCATCTAACCCCTAACTTCCTTCGTCCGTTCCACTTCGCTCACAAATATCTTACCCACCTTCGCGCTCAAAACCCAATGCGTTTAACACGCTCTAGCTTCCTGAACATTCACACGAAATCTGTCAAGCTAGAAGCAAGCTGAGACTCACTGACACCAAACCCCGTTCCAAATTCCATTCACACACCAAGTTTCCTATACTCGGCCGAAAAACCAGGCGATCGTTCTTTCTGTTCGATTTACTTTCCCGAGAAATCGGGTTTTACAAAAGTTGCTTTAACTCTACTCTGGCAATAGTAAAAAGACAAAATTAATATTTTCGTTACTATTAAAATTACATGCGCTACGTGAACCATATAGGAAAGACGATATATTCCGTCAACATGCACTGTACGCTAACTACGTAAGAGATATAAGTACATTTTCTGAAAACAGCGCGAGAGAAATGATAAATTCCGTGGAAACTCATTTCTGAGCTTGCGATGTTGCGCCGAGTATATTAAACCGATGTGTACTGCTCATACAAGAACGTAAGGAAAACGTTTCTGATATTCTAGTCAGATTTTTTCATCTTTGCGAGAATTCACTACTCTATCTAAATATCTGCGTACCATGCCGCTTTTAGAATGAAGTCCATTACACCGTACTTGGCGACGATCAATACACGAGTCGTTAAATCCGGAATTCGCAGAGCCAGGTAACCTCCGCGCCGGAAACTCATCACACCTCGATGGAGAGAGAGACCCGCGGAGAAAGAGAGGATGAGAGAATGTCTGTCATTCGCCAAGTACTGTGAACGCGTAACTGCGTTTCGAAATTTACCTCGACGACATTTGCTATCGAAATCAGAATCGCGAGAGGAGATTGTCCACCTTGTTCAATGCGATACATATAATTTTCCATCAAGCACTTTGTAGCGATTTCTTTATCAAATAAGATAAGATGTAGTTAAAAGAAAAGGATCTCTATAAAGACATCAAAACTATATTTAATTTGTAAACAGAAAATTAACTGGAAAAGAGGGGGGGGAGAGAGAGAGAGAGAGAGAGAGAGAGAGAGAGAGAGAGAGAGAGAGAGAGAGAGAGACCAACCGGTTGACACTTTTGGGGTTTCGGACGAATCTAATTAATTCCTGGGAACGATACCAGTAATATTGTTCGATAACGCAGTCAATCCTTCGACTGCAGACCAGAGTCCTACAACCAGACCATCGACGGGAATGATCTCACAAAGCCAGGAGCTGGTATTGGCTTACCTTTGCGCTTTAACTACTTGGATGCCGTAATGGACGCCGCAAAGTAATCCTGGATAATTAATTCCGAGTTATGATATACGGCAGACCATTAATACGGTGAGTGTGTTTCAATCAACAGTCGACAAGTCACAGCTTTGTATCAGGAATGTAATAAGTCATTGCACGAGATCATTTGTATTGCAGTCTATCGATTAAATTTAACCGCCGAATTCTCTAACATTCTTTCATTCTAATAGCTACAATAGTACTACAAAACAAGAGTATTCACGATTGTCTCTTTAACCCATTATTAGTCATGTAGAAAAAAAATACAATTGTAATGGATGATTTCTTAAAGTCTCTCTTTATTTCTTTTTAGATTTCTTTCGAATTTTTTTAAACATAATATTAATTATTTTTATTTATTATTTAAGGTATCTTAAATATAAGAAACGCGAAAAATAAAAAAGTATTGGATTAAAATTAATACCTGTAATTATTAATTTATTATTTATGTAAACAAGAACTTAACCGTGAAGTTCAAACTCAATTTGGAATTTGAAAGATTCCACATATCTCGTAAAAACAAATTGATTGTGACGAAAGAGCATTAATAAAATCAATTATGTAGCAATAGTTTCAATGCGTTTCTCTCTCTCTCCCTCCCTTCCCCCCCTCTCTCTCTCTCTCTCTCTCTCTCTTAATTAATATAATTAATTCAATTTAAAAAAAGATCTAAACATTCGGAACCGCAGAATGTCGTTGCGAAAACAAACGTACACATTATCCGAGCCATATTATCGCGGTTAGAGAATAGCGGACGATTAGGGAAATCTGTTCCAGTGTTAAATACAGCCGGCGATTTCAACGGTGTACCTCCGTTTTCGTATGCGCACACATTCGCGCGGTAAACGGTGCGGGTGATATCACGTTTTGCAGCAATGCCAGTTCCCACATGAGAACATACACATTACACATATAATACACAAGTGCGTGCGCGCTCATACACACATACACACACACACACACACACACACACATGCATAAAAGCGCGTATACGAAAGTACAGTTGGGGTAAGAGAAGTTTTGAGAGCACTAGGAGAGAGAGGTATAGGAGCTCATCGACGCGTCAAAGTGGTCCCAACCAATTTCATAGCGAGGTGAGCAAACAGGGGTTCTCAAGCCCCCGAACCATCGTATAGCGGTTTCCCTTTATATCCAGGAACACGAAACCATCAACCGCGAACGATCAATACCCTGAATTACTTTTCGTCACCATGAGAGTGCGAATCACCGCGGCCGTTTCAAGACGAGCCGAATTACGCCGACGGTACAATTAACGTTCTATTAATGTAAGACTATATTGCTTGATGCACGATAGTGAACTTTTAATAATAGCAAGCGGATTCATATATATAGAAACTTTATCGTATGGATTATTGTGTTGACCACCATTTAGTTACAACAATGGTTGATGTAGTCCAGCTACGTTGTACATACAGGTGCGTTAGGTAACGATATTACTCAGATACGCAAACTACAATTCTCATTAATTCTCACCAATATTTCGCGGTAATCCGCATAACAGGAACTTGAGTTGGAGAAACTATCGTGGCGTCATACGACAAATTGCTGGATATTGCTATTAATACTACGCTAAGAACAGTCAATACTTAGGATTACAAGCGTGCGAGCGCTGTTATGATAAATCTATAATAATTTAACACAGAAGTATAAGTTGATAGAATTAATCGTTTATGTATACATGACATGTTAAACATATCATAAACTTTTTAAATAACACTTTTTTCTGTACCACTGTATTTTAATAAAAGGATTCAAGGAAAATACGGAAATTTTTTTATTAAGAATTTTTCGCACTAAATCGTCTCACGTCCGAAAGAGACGTTAAGATCAATTACGTACAAAACTAATAAACTCAACTGAAGCAACAGAGAAATTACAAGCGGATTCGAGGGGCAAAAGTTTCGAGCGGCAAAAATACTCGCGCGCATTGTTGGTGTTCACGTTCCGGTCTTAAATATATATTATGCCTCTCTCTCTCCGAATTATAACAAGCGTCCCGAGATTATGCAAATGTTTAATCGCGAAGGAGCCCGCTAATGGGAAGAAATTGCAGCGCTGGCGCCAGATTAAGAGTCACCCCCGCCGGTTCGAGCCTGCAGAAGCGGAGCACCAGTAGCTTCCCTAAGAACTCCTTCCTCCCTTAACCACCCGCACCCCTTTCGCACCGTCGTCCTGCTTGTCGGCTCCACCGAGATAAGGATTTAATTTTTGGCCACCTTTAATCCTAATTCCAAGTTACTTGGAAGGCAGGTGCGCTACGACGGTACTCTCGCTTTTCTACCCTGCGAAACTTTAACCACGAAAGATGACATACTGGCCCGATGAAATAAAATGACACATTATGTAATTAAACGTCTCATTAATCATTACTTTGCGCGATTATTTAATCGCCGGTAAAGAGAAAGTGTTTTAATCATAATTGTATCACGAAAGCTTTATATTCCAGAAAAATCTGTATCTAAAGTGTAAAGTATACGATATGTAATATTAATTTTAACATTACTATACAATTGAGATACATTAGATTTTATAATCTTTTGCTTTTAACACGATTGTAATTAAATACTCAGATACGCATTATTGTTATTCCTACCCATTTTCACATCACTTTTCGGATAATCACCCTTCTGTGATAACGGGAACCTTCCACCGTATTTTAATACGGTGTCAAGCGACAAGAGACGAAATTCCTTCCAGGAAAGGCCCTTTACTTTTAATCTCGTTACTTCAATTCTATCAAGGGGATAACACCTATTAATTCGTCCCCAGAATGAACTCGTTAAAGGAGCTCAACTCGCTCGCGATGTAACTTTGTTAAGGGGTATGCGTAAAAACATTCGGCCCGGCCTTTGAATACCCGCTAGGAGATAATAAGGGAATTAATTGATACGAAAAATGCAATTACGGCTGAATAAGATATGTTCTCGCGCGATAAGCAAGCGAGAAATAACAAATATATTGTCAAAAGAATATAATGTCAGAGTTTGAAAACTAGCATCATTGAGATATATCTATGACAAAGACACAGAATTCGTTTGATCAATGAATTGCGTGAAAAGCGAAAAATGTTACGTCAACAAAGTCAATACGTCATGAAAAAATGCTTGTTTCAATAAAAAAAAGGGATACTCTAGGTGTACAAACTATTTAGGAAATTTTGTATCCGTTTTGGCTCGTTATTTCCAGTTATCCTTGCCAGTGTGATACCGCGCCGATATGGGTGGCATACGCCGGCCGTGTAAAAAAGTTACTCTAAAATACGATTTGGTCCGGTAACGAGTGAAAATCGGTTTATTGGATTTACCACGCGTTCCAGTTCGTTTACATTACGGTAGGTATCCGCTGCGTTCTGTGCAATATAAACACAATGTACCAGCAAGACCGGTATTGAAAAATGGCTTACTTTTCAGACTGCCTAAGGACACCTCACATTTTTTATCATGTTCATTTAGGTTTCACAAATTTTTAAACATTGCAACATTCAATGCAACACTATATCATAATAAATATTCCAATAAATATCTTAAAAACGCGGTGATATAATATTTATTATTACATTTATTGATATTATGTTTGTCGCTTTAATCTCTCTCAGCGCATCCATTATAATGCAATCTATAAAAATATAAGAGCTCATACAAAAAACATTTAGAAATATCGTCGAATTTAAATAAATAATTTATCCCGGTTTATGCGTTTTATAAAATTTCCAAAAATTATTCCAAAACCAAAATTTCTGATGCTACGTTGGTTACATTCGATTCTTCTCGTGGTAACCATACGTAGTTTAGCGAAATCAACATTGCGCCAGCGGCGCTGACGCGTTCTCGGTCGCATAAACAATTAAGCTAATTGTTAAAGCGACAAACGGGCTTATACGTGCTGTCATGTATATTCCCGGCAGACTGATATACCCAGTGTGCTGGACACACCACGCATACTCCACTATGGCAAACATAACGTTGCGGCAACTACTCCGAGTTGCGCTTGCGAGTTGTTCTTGCGCTCGTAAAACACGCATGTGCATACACATGTATGCGTGTGCACGTGCATGGCGTCACTGCACGCGAGTAGGTCTCTTCGCCAAATATTTGTGTAGACAAGTAAAGCAACGTACATACGAATCGCCCTTGTTGTCCGTGCTCGTCGGTGCAAAGTAAGTGTCAATTATATTCGAGTTTTGGCACTTCAATGAAATCTCGCGGTGTAAATTAATGCGATCGAATTGCCGAGAACGCCCATTAACATCCATTTGTTAATCGATTCGATGCCAGTCTACGGTTACATCGTTACGTTATAGAATTTTGTGTCGTGATAACTAATTAATACAATAAATAATAAAGTTAATAAAATTTAACGTTATCAGAAAATAGGCGGGGGAAAATCCACTAATGCTAATTAAAGATTATACAGGTATACAGAGTTTCCTATCTATTTTTTATAAGATGCATCGTCAACTCTCCACTTTTTCAAAATCAATAGCCGGAATGAGAAAAAGAAAAATAAATAGAAACCAACTGCAATATATGTATATATTATGCAATAGCGAAGTGTATCGAATTGATCGATGAATCCACTAAGGTGCGGCATCGTTTCCCCAGGAAATGTGTACGTCATTGTTCCCGCGCGCCTCGCTCGTATTCTCAACAGTGCATTACGTTCAGTTCGAAACGGAACACGTTATCGTACGCGGATGTTTATCGTGCGCAATTTCTTTTGTCAAAAAGTAAAAAAAAAGAAAACACTCAGTGTTCATATGTACAATAGTCACAATAGATGTTATTTGCTTAAACGATTGTATGCCAGCCACCACGCCTCTTTTTTTCTCCATATTAATTCGCTGCGAGTCGTGGTGCATAATATACATTTCCGACAGTTCTTAAACAAACGCCTTTTTCTTTCATTTCGCGATTCATTCTTTTTCATTAAATTTGGTTGCTTAGGATATGTGTGTGCAGCGACTTTTCAATGTTTTCGAAATATGCCATAAAGTGGCACGAATATTACATAAAGTGTTTGCATACGGCACAACGATGGTGAATAATATTATCTTCAGCCGGTACTCTAAACGAAGACTTGCTGCTAATAAAGCTGCGATATTGAATATGACGTCGGCGACACGCGACTGCAGTTTGTTATGACAAAAATCATGGCGTATTTCAAAGAAGCCAATTAAACGGGATCTAATTATCTTTAATTATATCTCTCCCTTTTATAGCTTTGAGACGCACAGTGTTTGCGTCAAACGTTACTCCGGCAATCACGACAACAAGATCCACCTTTTTCATGAATTTCATGTCATCGGCGTATCGATAATAACGATGTGATTGCATAACAATTAAAGATTGCATTATTACGCTTACAGCTGGAGAAACTTGGCACCGGCGCGGCGCGAGCTGATCTAACGTACGTGAAACTTACACTAGGAAATTACGTTCTTCCCGATCGATGAAGCTATATAATGAAATATATATGCTTATCAGTTAATATTCGGAAAATGATTTATCTACGCCTGCAGGGTGACGAGCGAAGGATAGCGACGCCACGATTACGTGGAGGAACATAAAGCAACAAAAATCTCAAAAGCCGTCGAACCCATTGGAGTAGACGTAAAGCAATTTCACAGCGGGGATCAGGAAGCAGCTTGAGCAATAAAGCTTTGCGCTCCTGGAAAAGCGCGATATTATTTAATGCTCGGTCAATCGAACGGCGCGGGCGGCGCGGCACGGCGCAGAAAGTTCTTTCGACACGCCGATATGCCATTTATTGAAAAATTCAAATCGGCTGCCGCGTAATTTTTTTGCGAATCGCTTTCCGGTCGGCGATGTTTGCGATCGCTAATGAAAGCTCGACATATAATTGAGTGTATATCGCGTACGAGCGATATATTTACGCGAATCGTCCATTGATGCACTTCAATCGGTCGCGCTCGAAGTACCGATAAATAAATTGCAAATTTCGTTATTTAGTTTACGCGAGATACCAGTGCGCTGTATATTATGAAAACATTCTCGCAGATTACACAGTGAATCAGGTAGGATATCTCGTATCGGAAAAACTTTATCCCCCGTCGCGAGCGGATTATGTGTTTATTAATAATAATTTATATATAGGTATATATATAGATATATATCTATGTGTATAACCGAACACAGTGATAAAATAAACGAGTGATTGAGTAACATTCCTTCGTGTTTAATAAAAATCCGCGTGTTAGAAATTAAAAGTACAGAAATTAAAATTTCCGACAACTATTTTGATATAATATCATAAAAATCCATGAAGCACCAGAGACTAGAGAGTATTATAATTTTTATTTTGTCATATATTTATTATAATATAACAAATAAAAGAGTAACGCGAGAATTGCAAACTCTCCTTAATATTATATATATATATATATATATATATATATATATATATATATATGATTTACAAAATATTCCTTTAGACGCAATCGTGATTGCTTATTCCAGCCTTCGATCTCTATAAATCGAACTTCTTTTGGTTTTATCGTGGCTCTATTCAATAAACATTGCGCTATCTGCCTCTCCTACTCCCTCCCCCATCTCTCTCTCTGTCCTTTTCCTCACTGCCAGAAATTACGTACAGGCTTACCTGGCTCACCGCAACACCTGCGACTTTCCCATCCCTCCGTTCTCGGCATATCGATTTTCTTTAATCTCCACCGCCAAAAAGATCCTCATCGCGGATATTCCAACGTGAGAAACAGCAACTGACGACAATCAACGCTTCTATTATTGTTTTTAACTTACGGATTTCTGTTGACGTTTGCGAAGAAATTGACCTTCCATCACTCCTTTTAGAAACGCGATTTATGAGAATTGCTCAATTGTCATACGTATATAGACACATATATATTATACGCGTACATATATATATATATATATATATATATATATACATTAAAAAAAAATAATTATATATACAATTACATCATTCAAATCTTCAATATTTTCCTTTATGCGAGTTTAATTGAAGTATTTTTGTCGAATTAATCATTCTTCCATCATTCTTTCATTTGGATGCTATATACGGATATATAACACCCTTTGAAAACATTATAATTGGAAATTTCACATCACTTTGTGTGTTTCTATCCTTTTGAATCTACGTGATTTATTATATTCATTGTAGAAACGCACAATATCCTTCTCGTATGTGAGATATTTTATCATATTGTACGATTAACATTGTTATTATTTTGCTATATATCGAGAATGGAACGAGAGACGAGGACGCAATATACATCGCAGCCGGTTTCAGCTGAAACACTAAACCCGTGATATATAAGATGGACTCATTAATGAAGAAGCAAAAAAGAAGGAGGGTGTCCGCAGCTATTCAGGAAGCACTCAAGAAAGTTGGGTTTACAATCAGGTACGTCGAGAGGAAAGGTAAACCTGCCTTCGTTCCGCGAGTTAAAACTACCCGGCGCGGCTAATGGCTCAGAGTGGTCGAATGACACGCGACAAAATAAAATACAGCTTCTACGAAGTTCTCAAGCTCGAAAAGACAAACGCGCAGCAAACCTTGTCTTTAGAGCCGTAACATCTAAACGATGACATTCTCCAATTCAAAAGAACAAAGTTTGAAGATTGCGATCAAAAATTTCGTCATCAAATATATTAAAGAGGAAATAAAATTTGTTAAATTTATGTCTGATATGAATATGTCTGATATGAATATGTTTTTTAAATATTCATTTATCAGAAAAGTGGTATATTAGAATTAATATTTTACCTCTTTATATTTTCTGCGAATTCACGTAGATGAGAGATCGTTATTATTCATAATAATATCAATGTATGTATATAATAGTATCAATCATACTGCAAAGAAGAAAATCAAACAAAAGCAACAATAGCTAGCAACTCCACTTCATTGCAATGCGACTCAAATGGACAATCGTGATCCTTACGCGATCACGTCGTGCCTAATACGAATATCATTTAACACAAAACATTACCGCGAGTTTTTATTCAGAGTCGCGCTCAGTGAGTAAACGTGTAAAGAACAAATTTCTATCTGGTGTCAAAAGGAGGTTGAAAGTCTCGAAAAAATAAAGAAACGTCAAGTCGGAAGTCGACTGGTCGACCGTGCGGTCTTCGTCGACGACGATGCAAAATCACTGTGCAAACGCAATTGTAAACGCTCGCGTAAATATGTTTCGAAAAGGGATGGTAGAAAAAGCATGACGGGATATTGACGCTGGCCTTGTAGGAACGAGAGTAAGAATCGATAAACTATCACAGCAAAGTAAATTTTGAAAGTGAATTTCGCATTTTGACATTTCCGTATTTCCAATAATGTTTTTTGATAACAAATTTATGAGTTTACAGATAATACATTACAAAGTCGTATATATATCACAAAATCAATTTTATAAATTCTTTTCGTCTATTTATGCACATTAAACAATAAATATATGTTATTGATACTTTCTCTTTATATTGACTCGAAAAATAAATACCTTTTAAAAGGGTTAAAAGCTCAAATCTTAGCAAGATCGATGATACAATAGTATCTTTTTTCAGCCATATCTCGTAGCGACGATTATTGAAGAGTCTAGACACGCACCTAATCCTACGAGGGGACTCGATTTTCAGGAACTTTTAAAAGTGTTCCCAAGTTCTAATTGAAACTTTCGATCACAAACATTGCCCTATCTTCAGGGTGATCATAAAGTTGCTTAAGCCGCGGGCTTTCTAATTCCGAAAAGAGATTCAAGTTTAATCATCAGACCGATTTATGAGTACGCTGCGCTCCGCGATTAAAAAAGTTACGCGCAATGCTAATAAATGCTGTTAAGGGCACCTGTCGAAGATACATTAAATAATTCCGATATCATATTGATTGGTATGTATGTCGAATGAACGCGTTGGGCTTGACAGACGACGACGCTCGTGATGATATTAAATCGCCCGTTATGGAAAACATTTTCATTCTGTAATCTCGATGTCACGTCAGTTTGCGGGTTGCTTGACCACGCAAGTCGATAAAAAATAATGAAATAAATATAGCCTAATTTCAATTCCAGCTAATTTTAAGCACTTCTCATTTATTTCAAGAATTTATTTTAATGCCGTATCATATGTATCAATATTACAAAGTAGGACCTACAATAGAATATTTCTATTACTTTTTGTATACAGTGTAATTAAAAGCTTTTAAACTTGTAGGAAGAAAATTTCTTTCCGTAATACAATTTGTCTTTAATCCAGTACGTACGATTCAACATCAACGTTTCTCGTTTGAATCTTCGAAGTTGTATAATCCATTTAACAAACTTGCTACTTCAACGCAAAGCTTTTATAATAACAACAGAACCAACGGAGACATTATTAACTATTCGAGTTTGTAACACGAATAACGCAGGCATTATTTCGCTGCTCGAAACGGGGAGAATTTCGCCCTCGACTCGAGCCAATCGGGCGCGAAAGATACTTAAGTAGTGACTTACCACGATGGTCAGACTGCGGCGTGGCGGTCGGTCGATTCGGGAGCTGGTAGATTTGATCGCAATCGTGACTGGCCGAGGACAAAACGAGTCACGACGTTTCCACGGCGCACGGTTTAAAGCACGATGACCCCACTTTTCGCTCAATGCCGATCGTCAGGAAGCCGAGCTGTCACGTGCAATCTATCTACGCACCGACAACCAGCGTGCCCACGTGACGTGTTATGCACCCGCATGACACACGGACAGGTGCCATCGTCAACGCCGGGTCATTCGAAGACAAACGAGACGACGATATATCGTTTGTGGGAATGAATAATAAATGTATTGCGACCATGTAGAAACTCGGCCACATCGACAAGAAGAATTTAATTAATGCACGTGATGTATTTTACGTGCTTTACTGTGATAAACGCGGATTACCGAGATGAAATGTTAGAAATACGTTAGAAAATATTAAATAAGAGATTTTATAACAAAGATAAAAATTTACATAATCAAAAAATAATTTAAAGAACATTTGTTATTGTAAGATATAATTTAATTTTAAATATCTAATTTAGTAGAAGTGATGACAATGAAAAGTTTCGCATATTAAAACTGATTTACAATGTTCTCTATTATTATTATTAACCAGTGACAAATTTTCAAAATATTTTAACCAATTTTCAACTGAAAATAAAGATTTCCATTTTTGCTCTTACAATTAGATCCGACATACGTTTAGCGATAGAGAAAGTCTTTTTTAACCAAACATGGTACTACAAAAAATTTTAATTAAAAATAATAAAACTAATTAAGAACAATTTACATATAGATAGAGAACGATTTGAAAAACGATTGATACGTGCGATATTTAATTCTATTACACCTCTTCAAGACACAAACGGCGAACCAATAAACATGATAACAACTTACTGTAAGGGAATGCCAACTCTTTTCGTTTCATCCTGAACGGATGATTCCACGTAGGTGTCACCTAACAGAAACCCGACCATAGAAACTTTCCTGCCGTCTTTCGTCCTTAAAATCCTCAACTAAATAAAAGAAAACTCAACTACATTGCATTGCAGCAAAGTGACTCGACCTCGTTTCCTATTACCTTCAGCGGATGATTTTACGTGGATGTCACTTAACGGAAACTGGATTCCCGGTGGCGCAAAAATCCTTTGCGCTCGCAAGAGTTTTAGACAAAAAATTCAAGGATTTAAAGTCGTATGATTACAAATTTCTTTCTTTTCAAAACTATAATGATCTTATGAAATTTTTTCATAGAGAAGATACAATCCTTATAAAAATTAGAAAACCATTTTCCTTGAGCTAATTATCTATTTAAAGTAAAACACACACAAAAATAATTTTTAATTTTTCTTTCAAGAAACTATTACTTTATACTGTATTAATTAAATTACTAACGATAATCATTGTATATTCACGTAAAATTTAATAATTAGAGAAGATATATATATTTAATTCGTAATAAAAACAGAGAGAGAGAGAGAGATCGAATAAGTAATTTCTTTTTAAAGAAGAAGATTCTATGCTAATTTATTCCAAAAATTCTGAAGAACTGTTCGAAAAAGAACAATTTCGTGACACAATGTGACAAGAAATGAGGTAAAAATATTGACAGAATTTGTGAGAGATCTTCATTTTCTTTTTTTTACCCGAGAAAATCCTTCGAAGACAACAGGAGGAATTGAATCCTTTTCCGAAGCCGCGTTGCTGCAAGGTGACTCCGTCTCGTCTTCCTCATCCTCAACAGATGATTCCACGCGGATGTCATCGAGCGGAAACGCGATAAGCACGTCGAATAACGTATTTAACCCTATGAATGATGATCCTCGTTCGTCGTCCAACCCCCTAAGACTTACAGAATGACTCAAAACCCGTAGAGGACGCGCGTAACTTTGTGCTACCTTCCGGGGTTGCTCGGGATACTAGGGGTTGTTGACTATGCGGATGCCGACGGTAGACTGACGCGGTGGTGGGATCGCTTCAAGGATCGTGTGGGACGGTCGTCGACGATCGGGAGTGGCTCCGGCTCGCTTGCGACGAGGCGCACGCGCACCCCCTGCCCTCCGTTCCAACCGATCCCTCCAGCTCCCTTCGACTATCCTGTCGTTCAGTCCTGTCGTCCCCTCGCCGCCACCAACCGCTTCCTCGGCCCACCAGAATCACCAACGCCATCCAGGAGCACCCTCTAGCGGAGGGTAGGTAGGGTGGGTAGGTGATACGGTGACGAGACACCTATATGTTCGGTATATCGGCTCGATCTGCCGCAAGGGAAGGGAAAGAGTGATAGGGAGAAGGGGACCACTGTCCGACTACTACTGTCGTAACGTGGAGCAGAAGGGGATGAAAGGATGTTGCCACACTGCCTTCGGGTAGTCTTGGTTGGGATTTCGGAAAAATACCTGATGATCTTCTCCGATTGAAAAGTGTGGACTTTGATTTTTCATTGATTTTGCAGCTGTACACACAAACGCTAAGTAGATACTCTGTCCTCGGTTATATTGTCCGTATTTTTTCATAAATGTTTAATAAATATCAAGCAACATAATATAAATTGTGTAGGACAAAAGAAACAAAATTTTGTCATCAATAAATCAATTCTTATTCTTTTAGACATAAAACAAAGAAATATTCTTTCATCGATAATATATCTAACATGAACCCCAACAATACAAGGTACATCGAGAATAGTAGCGCACCTAAAATAGCATCTCCGCCAATTATGTTCGCCGACGGTCTCCTTGCACATGTGATACACGGAAAATCTCAGTTTTCTCGCACGAGCCCGGCGCACACCGTGTTCGTGGTGTTCACCAGGAAGAGCGAAACCTTATCTCCGTCTCCTATCACGACTAATGGAAAAAGATGCGACGCGTCACACGATACCGCGACTATCGAGTGTCGTAGCATTTCGGAGAGGATAATAATAATGCAATTTCGAGATTAGGATCGCGTAAGAAGCGATTTGAGTGTCCGATGAATGAATATACATCATGGTTGAAATTCGTATAATTTAGTAAAGTAAGTGGGAAACTCGCTTTGCACGTATGTGTATGTATATCCACAAACAATTATACGCATGCATTCGCATCGCCGAGCAAATGGAAACAAAGATTTCAATAAAAATATTAACTGGAATTACATATGTATTTTAATATTAAGAAATAAAGATGATTTTAACTACTTGTTGCAAAGATTAATTAACTTCAAGCCTTTTTTGCATTCTACCGAATTACAAGCTACAATTTTTCTAAACAAATAATTAACAAAAATTTGTTTTAATAAAACCCTAACGTTACCAGATAAATATGAGAAATTGCTCGATCCAAATTAAAATCATAGTGGTCTAAAGCGATTTCCCGAAACATACTTCATTACTGCACTTATCGTTGGTGAAATAATAATCCAATTACTGGGTCAGGATCGTGCTCGGACCTACTCGAGTGCGCGATGAATAGGCATCATGGACCGTTCTGTCGCATGATTTAGGTACGGTATATGAGAGAGGATGGTGCGTATACACCTTTGTACACGGGGTGTCCATTCACAGGGTGAACCGTGTAATCAGGGGATGCTCTCAAAAGTGTGCGAGAATATTCCAATTTGTAAACTTTATACAAAACTTATGTGAAATGCAAAATTCTTTTGAAAAATCATACGATGATGAGATAGACATATCTCAAATATTGATAGTCGACTAATTTTTATAGCTGCATGATTTCTTTCAAATGTTTTAATATAAAACAATTACGTTGACGATCTATACATGATAAGATATTTAGTGAATAAATGCAAGAAATACGAAGAAGTTGTGACAAGATTATTTTGGATTATTTGGTTTTAAAACATTTATATACCTGATCGCAAGAAAGTTACATTTTTATATTTTACTATCCCATTTAATTAGTCCACCTTGTATATATGTACAACTACAAGCGCGTCGGAGTCGTGCGTACCCAATTCGTCACCGACGATGCATCGATGGCGGAACCGGGGATGGTGGAGGGTGTGCTAGTTAGAGCCGTATTCATTACAAATTACAGACCGCGAACCGGTTTTATGACACCGCAGAAACGCGAGGAGCGCGGGGCCGGTGTGCCGTCTGTGTTTCGCGGGCTCCCCTTTTAATCCACCACAAATGTTCATTTTCCGGCCAATTATCGCTAATTTTCATTAGAACGGCGGCGTAGCGTGGCGTGGCGTGGCGTGGCGTGGCGTGGCGTGGCGTGGCATGCGTGGTGTTGCGCGTGGTCGTCCTTGGAACGACACGCGAAAGAAATGATTTGCGTTTTCACTTCTGCGTTTCCGAAACCGTTTAGTCCACCGTACCGTCGATTTTGGCAGATGGCGACGAGATCTTGGCTCTCTTGAATTAACGAGATTATTTTCCACTAAATACGGAATAGCAAGTGCCCTGTATCGGTGAAACAGGCGCTAGAACGATTGCTTCCGGTAACGAGTATTTAAAGAAGCAAAATTGTGTTATCGACGTGTAAACGTAAATTATTAAAGCTGTTAGTTAGACAATGCTCGAGATTAGCGCGAAATTGTTATCATTCTTTTGAAACGATTTCGTCGTCAAACACTATAAAATCACGGACATGTTCGCGCGTGCAATGCGATATATTTCCACGAGATAAGAAAGAAATTACTTTTCGTTTAACTGAAATGTATATAATCCGTATTTACGCGTGGGACAGTAAAACGTGGCAATCTCGTATCCGAGGTAACAATCGCGCTCACGTCACTCGGTTACACACACAGTCATAAAAGAGAGCTCTCCGATCAAATTATAGGATCAGCACTGGCGAGATCAGCGGAATCAATCGACGCCGAAAAAAAAGGAGCAATCGATTTTCTATACACCACGTTCGGAATAAAAGGTTAGCTACATGCAGTAACCGCCAGTCGTTCATGAAAAAAACAAATTTCGATATTCCAGTTGCGTGAAAAATTCATTTGTCCATTCTACTTTCACGTCCGATCTGTGCGAGGATGACGTTTCTTATCGAGGGGTTTAGTCCGTCGTCCGTCGATAATTTACGAATAAACTAGATCACGCGCTAAAGCTTAGAAACGAGTTCCAATTTGTCTGCCGGGAGGCGCCGTATACGGTTATCCTTTCAGCACTTTTCCACATCCTAGCTGCGCATGAATATTAATAGCAATTTTGGTGTCATTCTGTCGCGTCCACGAGATCAACTCCTAACCCCGTGGAGCCGCGCTAACCCCGTCCATTTATTACGCCAAACAGTGATCTGCATATTCTAACGCTGTGTGCAAATTAATTCGTTACCAGGAAACGATCATAACGGACAACGACGTAGACAACCATGTCACTTCCACGTAAAATCCTTTGACATCGGGGAAGAGGGAAGACCGGGGGTAGGATACCGAGCGTACCGGGACTATATCTAGCGCGAGGCGTCGATGGAACGGCTTTAACGGGCCCGTGGCGTTAAGTTGAGTGCCGTTAAGTCACGTCGAAATTATGCGGCACGGCCGTTTGGACAATTTTCCAACCGTTTAAGCCGCAATATCTTCTTGCTCCCCTCCCCCTCCCCCACCCCCTTCAAAAAGAGACAGCTCGACAGGGTGAATGAGCCTTTCAAGCGGGTATATTTGACTATTGCGGGAGGCGCTGCGATAACGCTACTGAGGGAGGCTGCATGAGAAACGAATAATGTGTCAGTATGTAAAATCTACATTGCAAAAATAGAAATTTGGTATTAATCTTACAATTAAATGAATATATTGTAAGATTTTCGATTCGACATCACGTTAAAACGTTTTACGGTACATTTGTTATTAAGCTAATACTAAATTTCACACAATTTAATTAAATTTTTCGCCATAAAAAACAAACGGAATGTTCGGCACGTGACAAGAAACGTCTCTTCAGCGGCACCGTTACGAGTTACTCGCGCGTGTTTGCACGTGCACGTGTGCATCGCGCCAAGTCACGTCGTTTTCGTGCGGAGAGCAGATTTGGAAATTATGCAAATCCGGCGGCAGAGCCGCGTCGCATCAAAAATATTCATTCCTTTCTCGCTTCAGCCATCTCATCTTCGAGACTTCCTTATAGCGTTTTGATGTAGCATTTCCTAATGAAAAGAGGATACTTCTATTCGTTAGTCAATGCCTTACGGCAATAAAAGAATTTTTATCTTCCTTCATTTCGCATTTTTCTTGCCTCATCTTTTTCTAACATTATTTCTCTTTTCCTTGAATTTATGCTGTGTAAAGATCAAGCACGATATGATTACTTATGATTACTCATCGGACATATTTTCCTCATAAGGACACTTGCATTAGCAAGTATTGGTAAGTCTGTATATTATACCTTATCCCCCTCCTTGCAATAAATTGTGGTACGCATTTGAGGCTTTTCAACACATCGCTTCGATAAATTAAAACTCTAAACTACAATGTTATAAATTACAACGTATCGCATAATTCAATCAATATTCAATAAGTTTCATTGTAATATATCTGCTGGAACGGAATAGCATACATGGAAATCAATTTCGTGACAAGGATGGTGTACATCAAAATTTCGTAATGCATCGCGCGCAAAAATATTTCGCGAGTCGTTTGTGCGCGAGGCGGAAAGCAAACATCCATAACGACACATTTCATCAATTCGCAATATCGCTCATAGCTTGAAATTGCGCCATGATAAATCCCGTGGCAAATTACGTGCGGCCGAGCACCTACAGGTTAAATCCATAGTGAAACATTTCATCATTGAAAGGGCGCGCGGCGATACAAGCTGGTAATTTTATCACTTGAGCGATCAGCTAAATTAACGTACCTTGCAAATTTACGCAATGCGTGCGGAGAACGATCTAATCCAGAATAAAAAAGAAAGAAAAGAGAGAAAAACAAGCAGAGAGCGGCGAAGAGCGAACGATTTACCCCGTTATAAAATTCTACGGTAGATTAAACTAGAGAAACGATAGTCCTGTGCGCGTGACTCTAATGGCTCGACAAACGATACTTTAAAACGCGGCTCGTTGCACGCCGTGCAATCCGTGCAACATCTATGAGTAGCTTGAAAATGTAATTTTTTACACAGAACCAATTGCCCCTATAAATCTTGGCAAAGGGATAAACATGCGTCGAAGATAAGCTTGGTTTAAAACTTTTATGAATTTTCCCTGTGAATCGTATCTCATACGATGATTCTCTTGATACAAACGATGACGATACGTTTGTATGTACTATGGATACTCTTTGATCAATTTTCAATGTAACGAGTGAAGAGATTTTCAACTACGCGTATAAAATTAATAAACATGATTTCCAACACTTCCTCTCAATGCAAATCATAATTTTCAATTTATTTAAAAACATGGGATTTTGATTTCAACTGAAAACCGAAGAATCTAAGCCAATTTTATTTTTATGTTTAATTGTAGTAAGTTTAATCGATATGATCGATTATATTATTTGCAAAATAATAGAATTTTAAATATGATAAGAAAGCTACGAATGATTAGTTAAGAAAAATTTCTCCATGCATATAAGCCTATTTTTTCATCAATAATAATCTTTTTTAATACACGACGGAATAGTTGTTGAATTACAAATTGTTGCTATTATAATTACATGTTTGATGATCATGTTACACTGTTGGGTTACTGTGAAGCACCCTAAGCAGACCGGGATTATTGAGAGCGCGTAAACCGATGGAAACTTTCCATTCGTCCTGTTGAACGGATTTCGACGCGTGCAGCAAATCGTTCTCGCTGAGCAAGAACAGCGTGGCTTCCGCTGTACGGTTTTGCTAACGCTAATAGTATTTAACGTTACATTTAACAGGATTATTACGTAATAACGTCTATCGTACCGTGTAGCACTGAAATATATAAATATGCATTGGCTCGTGAGCCGAAAACACGTGCGGTTCGCGTCAGTTAGAGTCCGGATCATTATGCTAACGAGTAACACTCGTGTTCTACCGATAAAGCTGCTTTACGTGCGTTTCCCGCTTGTTCATATTGACGAAAAGAAAAAGGGGAGACATTTTTCGTGATATTATTATTTATGCGGATTATTAATAAAAGCGCTAATAGAAAGCATTGCGTAATAGAATATGTAACAAGTAACTTCCAGTAATTCTATGGAAATCGTAGTAGATGTTATTTAACAAGTTTACAACTGAATACTCTGAATTTTTGACGATTACAACAGCAATAAGTAAACTATATGTAATATCTTGCATACCTGTAATGGTAGTGCGTCACAGTCATATAACACAGCACAGTACCTATAATCATACAATTGTATGAATGTTTGTAATAATCCGTTTGATTGATTTAACAATATTATTACATAGCAGTCTCCTTTGCTTTCACGAAAATATGTCGCAAAAGTTAATTCATTGTATTCAAGCTTTGTCCTATTAGGATCGAATATTAGTACAAAATAGCGACTTGAGGAATTACAGGCGGCGACGAAAGCGAATCGGTAACGAATGGCATAAGAATAAAAATACGATTCAAGGAGAATGAAAGACAGCGAAAAATAGAAAAGAGAATAAGAAGGCACTCGCGCAACATTTTCCTCATATCGAATCGTGATTTGTCGGAACAATGTGTTCTGATTTAACGAACACCCCGTTCCAACAACGAAGATGTCGTCGCCGATAATGCAGATGTTCGATCGACGACAAACACGTGATATTGCGATAGTGAACACGAATGGCAAAATCAAAGAGACAGTAGCGAGAGGGAAAGGGAGAAAAAGTGGGATGAGAGGTGAAAAGGCGAAAGGTTGAATCGTGAAAACGAGCTGCCTGTAGGGGAAGTTACGTCGCTGACGATGCAACGTTAGAGATAAGGCAAGCGTATTTCAAGGCTGATCGGAGGATTTCCAGTTATATTTGCTTCCATAGATATTTAGATAAGCGATTAGAAAAATTTCATAAATAACACATGTTATTTTTATCTCCAATTTTATGTAAATGCATTTACTTTGATTCAATATATTTGTTATAACTATGTGTATTTAGAAATTTTAATAATATTTAAAAGTTATAATAGCAATTATCGCTTCGATAATTAAACGACTTTGATTGATTTCGTCTTTTTTTTGATTGATCAATGATTATCATGTCATTCAGGATCATCTTTTACCGATCAAAAAAGCGAAGTCTTTCGCTTGTATCTATGTTCAGAGGAGCGCGGGAATATTCCGAATGAATCGAAAAAACGAGCTACTGAAAAGCTCGGAGATTCGACGAAGGAGATATCGCGGTCTCGTTGGGGCGCTTTGTGGTTTTTATTCATTGACAGGGGTGGCGAATCAGGGATCACAAGACCGAACGTGCGTTCAATGAGTTTGGGCTTACGTCAGAGGCGAACAAGCATTATGCATGTATCAGTTTAGATCAAAGCATGGAAATCGCTTCTTAACAAGCGTGGAAATCATCGTTTCTTAACAAGGAAAACATACTGCGATAGTCACCCTCCTCTCTTTCTCATTGCCGACGAGAAAGAGGACTCTAAGCAGTTTCGATGAAGATATTATTTCGACGTATCTTTGTACCCGCAAAATATCTAAATTTAAAAATATAAACCAAACACGCTACCAATTAATAAGCGTAAAATTTGTCCAGTTTTCATCGCGAAATTATTTTTGTTCACATGCGATATCACGTTTTAACAAACAAAATGTAGATACGTGTGAATGTTTTTTCCGTTCTATGGCTGTTGTACGGTAAACCTCTTTGCTACCTCAGTGCGGTGGGTATTTTGCGAATATATTGCGTCGTATATTCGTTATTTGGCAAATCCAGCCAATCACGTGTTGTTGAATATGCGCGCTTGAGGCTGGGGAGATCTATGCTCGCACTCAAACCGAACATTATACACAAATCACAAACAGTGACATCAAAGAATATGCTTTCTGATTTCTTTTTTCATCATTAGCATGTATTGATTGAAAGCTGCAAAATTGAAAAGACACACTGGATAAAAATATGTAAATGCATCTTTGAAATATACGTATTTTCAGAGTAAAGCTCTCACACAAATCACTTTTAATAATATAGAATATTTATTAATTTATTTTAATACCAAGTCTTTATTTATACTAAAAGCAGGGAAATTTATTATAATTCTGTTCCCAAATGATCCAGACAGATCGGAAATCATTTTGAAGATTGTTTGATTTAAAAAATTTTAATTTGGACGATATCTTTAATTTTCTTATCACTTTTTCTCATTGTCAGCTAAATACGCACGTAACTACATGTGATAAGTACCACCTTTGTATTATTCGGCACTTATCGCCGCCTATTTATTGTCTGTCATATATTTCAGGTAATATTTAGTGGATACGGTTGCGCGTATGGCAGCGGCCTATATTTGCGTTGCACTCGAGCAAAGGTACGCTCCGACCCGCATAATGACCACCTCGAATCGGCCACCGGGTGGATTTATGTCCAATTATTTTCTTCCTCGGTCTTCAACGAGGACACGTCCGGCCAACGAGGACAAAGCGCGAGCATCCATAAGAGTTCTCGAAACAATCGTTGGCGTACAATTGGAGGCAGCGAGTGTGCAACCTGGAGAACTATTATTGTCACCTAGAATTTCTGTGACATTCTTACAGATAATTTTTTCCTAAGGATCTAACCGAGTAGAGTTTGGCGAAATAAAAATTCTAAAAAAAATTATCCTTAAAATCACATATTTTTGAAGAAACTATAATAATCAAGACATACCCCTTAAGTAGTGAACGTATTCTAATTATCTTTACATTAAATTTAATAAGGCAATACACTTCCTCTGCTTTTAAAATTTGCTTTGATATGAATCAAATTACATTGCTGCCGTGAAATTCTGTTTGGTAACGATATTTTCAATATAAAAAGGCACGACTAGACCAAAAAAAGATGCAATTAACTCGGTAATTTGCTCACGCGTCTTCGTTGATCGACGCTAACTCGCACCCTGAAGTCTAGGTCTTCAGCGAGAGGAATCGTTATTGGCGGCACAAATGTTTGCATTTCCATAAGTCTTCGTTTTAATTTACCCCCCGATGATTCAACCCCGGAACGCCGCAGTTGAGAAGCCCTTGGGGTAAATCGTTCTGAAATTGTCCTGTGTCACGTAGCTTATTCGGACCAATGAACGGCGCCAGGAAGTGGACGTCATATAAATTATTTCATTATGAAAGGACATACTAACGCCGAATTAATACTAACTTACGACTGATAACGTACTTAGAAAAATGTTTACACCGATCGATATCATCAAAAAGCAATTTTTCTCTCGACAAAACAAAAGTGAAATAAATGTCGACAATGGACATTTATAGACAATAGACAATAGACTAACAGTAACAATTATCGATAAGAGACTCGCATATCCGAGCGAGAAGACGTCTGGACTTCCCGCGTCGTACAGATCGTACAGATCCACGGGTGGTCGACTTATTGCATCCCGCAACGTGAATTCGTAAAAGGACAACCGACGATGTCCAGCTGAGAAATTAGGATCCCGTAGCTGCGGGTCTAAGCGAAATTTATCGTTTCTGCGGGATCAACGAACTTCGATCTACCCTCATGACATGACAATCGCGCGAGGGAAAATTTGCATCAGAATGATCGCCCGATGATTCGCTGTGATCTCGGCACAGACAATACGATTCATAAAGGCTAATGCAGAAAACTTGGTCGGCAAATATTGTTCGAAAACAATTCGCGTGAAACGTGATGGATAGGAAAAACAAGGCAATAAAAAGCAATTCTGTTCTGGATTGACACAAAGTTAAATAACACGCCCATGTTTTCTGAATATTTTGTTGACACCGCATATAAATTTGTGTATAACACGATCCTAGATAGAAGATTGATTTTAGCAACAGATGGCTGAGCTTCCAATCTTATCTATGACTACAACATAAGTCAAACAAAGACAGATGTTTGCCAGCTTGTGTGTCCATCGATTGGAAAAGTTAAAACCAGTTCTTTAATATTATGCGAAAGAGGGAACATTTTAACGTTATGTTAGATCGCATGTTGACAAGCTTGGCGGAAATGACAAAGGAATATAAAGTTGTAGATTGGAAGCATCAAACAACGACGGAGACAAAACGATATCTCTTCTAGTAAATTGAAAATCGAAACGCAATTATTAATAACGTTTGATTATCCGCCGAAGTAAAGCGGCGATCCACGTTTTCGAGAATAATTACTGAAATTAATGACAGAACAATGAAGGCTCTTATAGCGCAGGTAAACAAACTTTCTTTCCTGTAAATCTCTAATACACCGGGAACAATGGCTTCCGTTGTTTGCCGGCTTTAAGCATGCCGTACTACGAAACTACAATCCCTCAATACCGCTCCCGGATAATTATTAAATGAAGCTGTCACTTTCATAACCGTGATTAATGATATTTAATGAAAGCTAATGGATGCGAATTGTACCGTACAATTATTTGATCAAACGAATGTGAGCGACGCGTTTACTCAGCTTAAATCTGTTTGCCAAGCATGGATGACACCCCGGATATCAAGAATGATTCTAATTACACCGTCGTGTGATATTTCACGTTTTATTATAGAGATAAATAGACTCGTAAAAAATATCGAGAGTTTATTTGTTTTTAATGACTATTTTAATGCATTTTAATTTGTTATATTATTCGTTATTTATGTTATTATATATTTTTATGGCAATGAAATTTAAAAAACGTTGAAATTCACGTTATTGACATTTAACTCTATAAAAACAAATACTTATGAATACCAAATAAATATTATTATATCACAATTGACGATAATTATTTTTATCGTCACAAAATAATAAAATAAAAGAATTTGCATATGCAATTAATGATGTCATTATTATGCAATAATAACGTATCAGAAAATATAAAAAAGAACTAAGAAAGCTATTGTTATGCTAACACATCAATTTTAAAAAGAGCGCATTTTTTTACATCTCTCGGTTAATGATAAAATAGATTTCTGTAAATTCTTGTATATATTTGACGGACTCCTTGCTCCATCTAATAAACGCAAAATATCTTTAGCGGAACACTCAGAAAAAAATCAATAAGTTACATTACCGATAAGCACATAAAAGAACAAATTTAAAAAAGTATCTAAAACATTTTTAGCATTGAAATTTATTTGAAAGTAATATGTTATATTTAAATAAAAATATATTTAAATAAACTTTATGTATTACCAATGCTTCCTAAAATCGTCAAACACGTCATACAACTTATCCAGCAATTGCGCCACTTTCACGTGTGCTGTTTGTGCAGTTTAATGACAAAATCTCTTTAAAACCGCGTTATCATTCGCCGGTTAGTATGCTGTAGTACCAGCAATCCGTAAGTTTAATACGTATGTAACCAGTATATGTGGAATATATGCGCGCGCTAAATTTAACACGTGGAATAATTTTTATTTTGTTTTTAATTTTGAATCTCAAATCGTATATACAGGTATAAGAGATATCTCATAATTCACGACTTTTATTTTATGGAAGATTTTCTGAATTTGAAGTCAGTTTTTTAAGAGAAAATCTTGATGAAAATTTGAATTATATATCTTTGTAATTAAATTTGTAAATTAATTTTCAATTTTTCAATTTAAAGTTTAGTCGCAAAATCTATTTTATATTAAAATCTATTTAAAATTAATTAAAGCATATAAGTCCATTGTCTACTTGTCCACGTTAATTCGCAAAAAGCTCGTTTTTCAATGAATTATAACTTAGGAAAATTATTGATGTCTTAATATACGTATATATTTTACTATAATAAGTAATTCCAAATGATATGCTAAACTAATTGGTTAATTTTAATATAGTTTAACTTATTTTCTGTTTTCGTAATTTTGGCTATAATAGATGGGCAAAGAAGATTCAACTAAATTACGATTAGCATCAATTAATGTGGGTAGTTTAATGTCTTAACTTAACCGTCTATTCATATAACGAAAAGTTACTTGTTTGTGTACGAACATTCGAAACTACGTTAGATCCGCTAAATGCATAAATGCACAAAGGCATTGTTATTAACTAACTTTGTAAACATGTACTAAATTTCCTCTAGTAATTGTATGTGGCATGACATGGTAATAATCTGAAACATCAGTAACCGTTTTAATATCTTCCTGATGATATGAGACCAAGCTGACATTCATTTATGAAGTGGTATTTCACAAATGTTATCAAAACGTCGATCATGTGAGTATAAATATATCGATACCGTTTGATCCTCAGTTGAGTCATTAGTAGTAGATAGTCGCTTTCTGCAACTCAGCCTATATATCCGTACGCTCGTTATCTGCGAACACGTACATATGTCGAGCTGGGAATCCAGCGAGAGGAGTACGGCGAGTAAAGCGAGTACTTATCACGCATCGTTGAGCTCCGACTTATCCGACTGTGACGTCGAGCTAGAGGAACGTTATCTCGCTTATCGGCCGCGCTTCTACGCTTCCATGAACGCACATCCGCCGTTCGCGCGACCTTTAAAAAAATGCCGGCGAGAGGAATATTTCGACCGTAAGTGAATAATGAGAGTTTATTGCGTTAACGATGTCGCTATAACTGGAGAAGCTCTTCCATTTACCAATCAAATACTTGCGCAGGTATCTTTAGTGTTGTAGTAACATTGTTACTTTAAGAAAAGACGCGCCTTTGTTCCCATGCATTAGTAGTGGAAAGTAGTAAAGGATTCCGGTAATTAGAAGCTTCGAACACCACTGTCATTCTGAGGCCTTTTATTATTTACTTTAGAAACTTTAATTATACCACATATTACACAATAAAATGACCGTTACGTGCATCCGCGTCACAAAATTAAATGTAATTTTCTGGAATTGGATAACAACAAACAAGATAACCATAAGAAAATGGTTAAAGCGACATGACGAGAATAAAAAACAAAAAGGAAGATAAAAATTGATAGATGGCGAAGTGCGACAAACAAATCATCCAATCTAAGTTAATGCTATTGTTTAATATATCATGTATTGATCCAAGCTGATCACAATAAGATCTTAAAAATAATGGACGAGTGAAAGCTAATCTTAAGATCGGCCGATGCGATCGTAACGAGCATCTGTGATATATTGGAAGACAAGATGATGAGGGAAGCACAAATCGAAGTGAGAATGAATACCGAGACTGTTCTCAGTCGTATTATGCGAGCGATGTCTAATCAGTCGGACAACACTTTCCTTAATGATTAATGAACGTTATGCGATCATCTCTGTGATCCTCTTTGAAGGTATACGTCAATTTTTCGCACTCTCAGTTGTTTAACGACGGATAGACATGGCGCGAGTATCGACTTTTAACCAGAAACTTTCGATCATTTCATATACACACGCATTTCTAATCTTATTTTTATGTCCGCTTCGCGCACTGACAAACAAAAGAAAATACAACTAATCAAGAAGATTCTGCGTACATAAAAACTGCGAACTTTCGACAGTAACAAATTTGATAAGATGTTAAAGATAAATCCACGTAAAAAAAGCGATGAATTCCAAAGACGATTTCAGCGAATCGATTTGATCGGGACTTGACGCGCAGCGATTGGCTGCGAAGAGGATTTCGATGAGAAATGACCCAACTACTCCCGGAAGAGAGAAGAAGCGCGAAGCGGACGAAGACCTACGATGGAGTGGAATGGAGAGGGGTTGCCAACGCGGTTTCCTTCGAACGCGACCGGCGTCACGTTGAAGACGCCGGGCACTCGTGCAGCCGCGCTCCTCACCAGTTGATACTGTTCCACAGCATTTTACAATCAGCTAGTCAAACAGTCGGTGGTCGCAAAGTAGTGAACTCGTCTCACTTCCAATGCAATTGTTTCTGTGTATTTAACACGCGAGTGAATTTACAACTTCGTCCGTCAATCATTTTTGCGTTGCGACAATTCCTTGCGTGTGCACATTATCTTTTTTCGTGTTCTCATTGCGACTGACTGAATATCTCTATCTTTTTCTACTAGAGATTCTATCATCAGAACACGTGAGTAATATCAACCACAGTTCAGAGAGGATGTGTGGTATATTTTTCTTAGATTTTAAATATTAGTCAGAAAGTCATATTAGTGATGCTCAATATTATCTCAGGTAGTAAATATTAGATGCAAGATAATTCTTATTAATAATATATTCTTAGTAATATAATAATGTATAGTATACTATTAAATTACTCTACAACATCAGTGATTATTCAAAATATCTGTGATGTATTCGTATATAAATTATTCTATATAAAGTAAAGATGGTACTAACGATTTGTAAGACTGCCGAGATAATAATGAAAATCACGTGATAATCACTAAGACAACATTACTGTCAATTGTAGTCTCAGTAACTATTTCATATGTATGAACATAACAGTTTATAGATACAGAAGCGTGCGTGTGCTGTGTGTTATTGTACGAAGCACGTTTTCCGAATTATAAACGGTAGAAAAGAAAGGATTTTCGCAAACTGCGATAAATAAAATGAAAAAGTTTCGATAGTATAATGCTCTCCCTCGATATCTTCGCTAAAAAAAATTAACTCCATATTCAGATAATCAAACATTGAAATTAAAATCACGAATTGTGTAAAATATTTGGAATATTTATATATCATATTGTAAGGATACATTCGTTTATATTACAACTTATTCTTTTTATAAATAGCGTTTCGCACAAAGAGAAAGATAGTGCGATGATTAAAACCCACTTTAATTCAATATATAAACAACTAGCATGCGTATAATAAGTGATTATCAAATTAAACAATCAGATCTCTCTCTCTCTCTCTCTCTCATTCAATTAATTATCTCGTATACATCATCTATTTTCAATATAATTATATCGCGATTCACATACTATGCATAATTACTGTTGAATTATATATAAGAACATTGTATTCTATACTACTGCTCTACTTTATGTCATAAGTTTTAATACAACTATAAATGATACTTCAATCAAATAATGTTATATGGATATTAAAAAGTTTGTAATTTAAATTGTAAATATATTTTAATAAGAATATATTTTAAGAAGCAAATCATCAGTCGCGAGAAACGCTGCTTGACGTTACACTGGATATATCTAACGAAGGAAAAATTTATTGATTCACACTCTTATCAAAGATTCTTATCGAGATATTATAACATTCATCGTCAGTAATGACTAGTAACAATGAAACATAAACATTTATTTCAGCACCGATAAGACACTGAGAGTCTTAAAAATCATTTTATAAAAATACTTGAACATTTATTTGTTGCAAACCGAATTTCTATTCATTCGTTACGATAATGCATTGCAAATTTGAAGAAATCACGTGTCCTCTTAAGCGAGACATATGCCGAATACTACACCTTGAATTTGACGGGCAAGGAAAGTCATGGACAGTTTTTTGGAACGTAAGATTGCTCACGGCGAAGGGCATCGCAACGCTCGAAAACTTTCTCGGCAACTTGCCGTATACAGTAACATCAATATATCCACGTGTAGTACGAAGATGGTAATAACCGATGAAAACCAGTTACACGAACAGTGGTCACGCGAGTTCCGTAAATCATGAGAGAGGATCTTCCGTCACACCCAAGAGCAACATATGTTCGTTCTGTTCGTCTGCTCATCAGTCTACGCTACCGTCATTCGCGTCTATTACGTGATTCTCCAAGGTCGTCTTCCAACCTGTCTAGAATTCTTGTATCTGCGTTACTTTTCTTATATATATATATGCGTAGAATGCTCCGTTCCAATCATGTTCAATTTTAATGAACATATTCGTCGATCAATATATCTTTAATTGCACGATGTGATCGAAATTTTCCTACTTTCACAACTGTCGCGTATCCGCAAAATTGCACGCATAATCAAGATTATAGGTAGATAATTAAATGAACCGAGCGAAGCGCACTTTACCAAACACATCCGCACGTAGCGCCGGTAACACGGCTAATCAAATATCTGTTACATGCGAGTTATGTGAGCAACTTTCGAGGAAGCAATATCCTTCGGCATAGTACGTCCAAATCCATAATTATCACTCTATGCAGAATCTATATGTAATTATTGCTTTTCTGTTCAGATAGTCGATAAAGATAATTTGATATTCAGAAAAATTTGCATGCTTCGTTAGTTTGCTTTACTCGTAAAATTATAGTAATCTTGTAATCATGATAAAAAAGAAATTAATAGAAGCAATATAAGTATGATAAAACTATATAATGTCGGTTAAGTTTAAAAATACTTTTGGAAGAAAATTGAATTAATCAAGCTTAGCATCATGTCATGATGATATTTTCTTCTTTACTTTTGTGTTCCCGATATATTTTATATCAAATCTAAATGTAATGATACATAGATGCATATGAGACGTTTTTTTTATGCGAAACGTGTTGTAGGAAGGAAATGTGTTCATTGCAATCGCAAGGAAATTATTGCGTCAAAGGAAGCATGAAAAGAAACGCAATTCGACCATTTTAGCAGTAGGAAATGATTTCGTCAGACAATCATGCGAGAAGTAACTATTCTCAATTGTGTTCTTGATTTATTTTCTTCAACTTCATCGCATTTTTTTCTTTTATAAACCTATTTTACGCTTTTTATCTGAATGTTGTTGTTTGCGCATTTGTTTAATTGTATGTGAACTTCCACATACGATTTTTCCTTACTTTCCCTACATGCGTTATGAAAGGAGGAGCACAAACGCATCGTAAAAATAATAGTATTCAGTACGGTACAATGTAACAGCGGATACTGTTACATGACTTTTTTCTCGCGCACCGTTGCACTCAGGAAGTGCATAAAAAAATTCTATTTCCCCGATAAGATTGATTTCGTTGCTGAGATCTCACCAATTTTCGCAAAATAATTTTGTAATTGCGAGTTTAATGTTACAAAATGTGATAAGAAAATTGAAAAATTCAAGATAAATAAATATACAAATTTCTGTATAAAAATAGTTTAATTGTTTTTTAAATTGATTATAAAAAGCCTACAGCCTGTGTGGAAAAAAACTGCTATTTTTATAAATCAAGATTTGCATTTATATCGCCGAACCGTTAAAACTCATTTAAAACGTAAATTCTTATACTTTTGATATCAGCAACTCAAAGAACCAGGAATCTGATTTTCGGAAAGTATTAACACACATTTTAATAAACGATAAGAGAAAGATGTAAGATGGCACTGGAAAAGAAGTTAAAGTCAATAATCTATGACATGGCCGTTCGGCTCTGAATATTCTTGATGATTGCCTCTGCCTCCTCCGCGGATATCGTTTAACTTTCTTCTAAAACTAATTACTCCCTCACTCTTCTTGCCCTCTTCGCAAGTTTTCCCCGACATGAAAATATCCTTCTTTGTCCGTCCTGACTTGACTTCTAGTCGTTTCAAATCTATTGTATGTCAAGTGAGAGTCACTTTTTAGTATCGTTCCATGATTCAAATGATTCCGTTTACGAGGCAACAATGCCAACCGGGATTTACGATTGCGAAAGATGACACAAATTGAGTCTGATCACAGAAGTTAAAGGAATCGCATAGAAATGTAAGCGATTTCTTCATACAAAAGTTATTTTATGGGACAAAAAACATCATGTCCAAACTCCCAGTGAGATCATAAACTCTGAAAATTTATTCTTAACTTGCGACTTAAACTTTTTTCCCAAGTTTGTTTCGCACGTTACTCTAAATATAAAGTATATGTGTCTCACTTGTAATTATATCTTTATAAAAAATTTCTCACGTCACATCGTAAAAAACGTAATAAAACGCACACCTTGCTTCCTCTCTCATATAATCAAAGCGCGAAGGTGGCTGACAAATAACAACATCATAAGATGACAATGCCTATATTCTATCCCTTCTTTCGCTCTCCGTATAATGGCATCGCTCAGCGAAGCACTTAAATGTCGATTATACTTTCGTGTACTCGTATCTTGATGTTACACGTATCTTTTCCTTCAAGCAACATTTCTAGGTAGGCAGCGCAGCTTTGTGTCGCAAATACTGCTACCTCATTTACATACAAAGAGGCTGGATTACACGCACCGTGTTTTGGCTTATAGAAAAGGCGGCAATTACTTCCACGGTTCGCTATATACCGTGTTACACAACTCTTTCGTGCAGGCGCAAAACATTCCGTCGCAAGTCGCGCAAAGTCCTCTACTCACAATTTGATTTTCTTACCAAGGAGATTTCAACGATGACGGATGCATAGTTAATAGAGCGACGCTTCGTGGTTCGTTTGAAAATTTCGATCGTTAAAAGAAACTGCGCTCATCTATCTTGCCATTCACCTCCTTTAAAAAATTTTCCCGGCAATGGCTCGTTGAATAAGTACTATAAAGTATTCTAGGCGATCTAATTTCTATAGAAGCAAACAGAAGTTTCGATTCTTTAGTCTAAAGTTTCGAATAAAAAATAATATCAAAAAATTAATCCAATATATTTTCATCATTTAACTGAATAGCAGAGAGACATTCCGATATTTAGTGTCGTCAGGAATTATTGAAAAAATTCAAGTTAAATGCAAGAGTAATAAAACGCTACAAAAATGGGATTTGTCCTTACTAGAAGCTGCAACAATTTATGATCGAATGATCGAATTTCTCGTCTCGCAGTGATGATTCATTGTTGAAACTTATCATATCAAAATATAAAAGCCCAGCCTTCTTATTCAGAAATTTCGCACAACTATATTGCCCATTTAGCTTTTACATACTTGTTGTATGATAAAATTGATATTTATAGTTTGATATTGATTAAATATTTATTTTTGTAACGCAAACAAATTTCGTAGCGTATTGACCGAAGTCTGATTCTTCTCCAAGATAAATCGATTCGAAACGCACGAACGCCGACATACTTTTTGCGAGTGCGTCACATTGCGCAATTTGCATAATTTAGTCTCATTTTATTCAGTACGATTAACATACGATACCGAACACACTGTTTCGGCGACATTGCGCGCGTAGTCCCGTATACGACGTTACGCAGGAGCGTCGGTCGACGCAGCATAGTCATTGATGGCACGCACTGTACCGTTACGTCGTCACGCTGAAAAGATTAAACCAGCGGAACCGCGGCTGGCAACGTATGTACAATCGGGAAAAGCTCCTGTCCTTTTGCGTACCGAACAGTTTGACATACGACCGCGCTAAAAGCAAACGGGAGAAATTACGGCGTGAGTAAAAATTCGCCTCCTCTTACTCTCTTCTTTTTTCTCTCGCGTTTTTCCTCTTCGTCTTTCTCCGACGACACGCTAAGTATCAGCCGAACGATTTATTGGCGAGGCATTAATACGAATCACGAAAGCGGAACTATAAATGCTTAACCTTTGAAGTATACCCGACGTTTTGCTTTCATACTCCTTATCGAATCTATTAATTTATCGAATTAATTCACGTGATATGTTATCGTAGTACCTACTAGATTAAGATAACATGAAATTCTTACCGAAGCTGTGTGCGACGACCGAATCGTAATTTCTCACCGAAGACATCATAATGGATCGATATTCCTTTCGGTGAAACAATCTAAAATACACAATAAATAATTTGTAGAGTAAAAGAAATTAATGAAAGAGAAATTCAGAACAGAAATTAATGGCTACATAAAAGTCGCAAGTTGAAAATGGGAAGTTGTCCGCGCGACACTTTTTGCTTTCTAGTAATTATTTCATCATGGACAAACGCAAGAGCAAGCATTGTTTTCGCAGAGCCTCCCAGAAATAGAATAATTATAACCGCTGAAAAGACTTTATTACCGCTTTTCCATTCGCAGGTTCCGTATTAAATTATTATTAAAGTGAAAATATCTTTCTGCTTAAGAACAATTTTGTCACCGCATAGTGCCACATTTCCGGAAATTTTATTTTTGTTTTTAAAAAAGAAGTTTATATATAAGTGTATATCATTATAATCTATATCTCTCTCAAATATGTATACAACAAGAGACACAACGAAGAAAATTGCTTCTACTATGCAATTAATAATCAATAAAATTTTCATCTAGATAGCATAAAAAGTCATTACATTCGTAGTTTAAACATTACATTGCGTCTTTCAGTCACAAATATTGTTCAAGGCAGCAGGACATTACTTTGCAGCTGAACCCTTAAGCCGATTTCACGTCGGGTTTCTTCGCTCTAATACTCTCGGCGAGCACGTGATCGAGGGTATACGATTGGTTATTGCTGAGCAATTGATACCTTTGCCAAAGGTATCGAACCGTGAGATTGAAACGCGATCGCGCATTTTCGCGGTGAAATGTCTCGCGGGTGATTTTCAGCGACGAGCACCTTTCAACAATCAACGCTGAATGACAATGCTTTCGTAGAAATTGCAGTAAAATGTCCGCAGTAGAGGGCATCGATCTGTGAAATGGACAGATAAAGAAGCATCATGAAGAATGGACGCACACGAAAACGAGCATGACTGATTATTATAAATTACACACACAAAAGTAGCTAGTACGACTAAATAAATTTTATTTTTCGATTGTTATACCGTTCCTTCATCCTTTGAAAAGATCGGTCTGATTTCTAGCAAGCACAACTTATAGAAATGGACGAATTATTTAGTGCACGAAATGTTTGAGTAACAAATTTACGCGAGATCTTATATATATATATATATATATATATAGAAAGGTTATTAAATTCATATATAAAAAATATATATATACATAAAATTAATATAACAAAAACTACATAATTTATTTAACTTTCTTTAACAAAACTAAACATTTTCTAAAACGTTAAAAATGATTTAGTTTATGGAATAATAATTATGGTTCTTTGACCGCCAAGATAACTGCCAAGTTTCACTACTCTCGCTTCAAATATTAACGTCTATAATATTATGTATTATTTTATCATTTTAACCAATAGGCTGTGGTTTTTAAAACTTTCAATATTAGAAAAGAAAATGCTGTTTACTAACAAGAACACTATTATCATGTTTCGAAGAAATTCATTGAATAATACTTAACAAATTGAAACTTCCTAATTATCCTAATCAGTGATGCAGAAGATAGCCTTATTATTAATTCGACGTGAAATGATCGTTTAATATACTATGTTCCTTAATTCGATAAACGCGTGTTTGCGGTTGCACGCGTTATTTTTAGCATAAGAGATCTGGAGGGGTTTCCACGTCAACTTTTGCGTGTAAAAACCGTTGTTACGGTATAGGTATTTACTAGCGATCTCATAGAGTTCCAGTGCAATCGTTATAATTATACACGCAGACTCTCGCACATGCAAACAATTAATAAATGTGCTTTTGACACGATTCCCATCATCTTACTCACGCAGTGAGTAATTATATACCTACATATCCAGCGTGCATAATTTTGCATGATAAAATCTTTAATAAGAGAACCGTGTAAGTTGTATTATATAGTATATTAACAACACTTAATTATTATTCAAATATACTTTAAACATAATTTAAACGTAATTTTATACATCCCAATTTTTCGTTATTCAAAATATTTCGTTTTATTCAAAATAATTTCCAGTCATTATTCAATTAGCTCAATTGATCGTATTAGTTCAAGGTAATCATCTATTGGCAATCACTGGCAATTGTGATTACCATTACTGATTAGAATTTCAATAGAAAGATGGTTTAATATCCGATGTTATATGTTTAATTAAGGCACATTCCTGTCAGTCACGCTACGAATTCAATCTGCATGCCCAGTGAAATTAAACGCATCGAAAATTAGTAAGACGGACTGCGAAGCACTCCGAGAGAAATCCTTTCGCCGATATGCACGAACGAACATCGAGTAAAATCGGTTCCTACAGTAATCGAGAGAGTGTCTGAATAGTTTCGATTTATTATATTATCCAGAGATATCAGGCTTATAAATTATCAAATTATCTCTCTTGTTAAAGAAGATGATCAAATTGGAAAAGAGAACATAAGTTTTGCAACGAAACGTTGCAATGAAACATTGCTTGAAGCCACTTAAGCTTATTGTTCCTTACATGGCTTCGCTCAATTGGATAGGACTTCCATTATAAAGTCAACATTGTTCGAAATTACATGTCTTCGTTATGAGAAAAATAAAACCTATTGACAGCAAAGCGAATTATTGTGTGTGTGTGGGATAAGATGCATAAAATAAAAAAATGTAACGATTGCACCTCATAATATTTGTTTCACGATGTTAGATGAAATAATTTCTGTTATGCATTATATCGACAATACCTAGAAAATATTTACTTTTTAATTAACAAAATATATCACAGTAAATCTCGAAGGAATTTTAATGTGCAGGGTTAAAAATGCACGAGGAAATAATTTGCATATATCAAGATAGAATTCAATGTTTTTAATACCGTAGCTTTCTCTGTACATTCGCACAAATTGATCTTCGTATTGTGTACTGCACGAATGCACTATTTAATGATTCTCACGACCAGTCTTTCGATGTACAGTCACGAAAGAAACTTCAAATTAAACGGGGCGCATCTTTCTTGGCAGACCTATTTCTGAGACGAAGCAAAAGTGCGCCGGTCTAACCGATACAAGCCTAATGCTCGAACTAATACTATTAAGGAGTTAATAGATATCCAGTTGGAAAACGAACGCTTCCAGTAGTGTATCGCAGCCGATAGAGCTAACAACGTTCATTGATGCTTCTCTGATCCAATGAGGCATCAAGATTTTTAAGATTTTAAACTTTCGAGGAACGAGAAAAGCATATAGAAGAATAGCCGATCAATAAAATTATTTTGGTAAAAACTATATTATTATAACAACGAGTGACTGACACGTGACAAAACTTTCTCTAATGCGCTTTAACGTCTTTTGCAAAAAATATTCCGTGCTCAATAAAAAAAGATAAATGTGAAAGTATCATCGCGTAAGTAATTCTTGAAATCACGAATATTATTAAGACAGTCCAAATGTTGCTGCTCCATTTAATTGGAATCTTGAATAATTAACATTCCAATGTTATAATTTTCAACATTCAAAAGCGGGGAAAATGAAAGCAATTTAAATAATATTTGGTTGGCCCTCTTACTTTGTTTATGGTAGTCTTCGCGCTGACATAATCATCTTATTTAATATTACAAGCTTGTTCTAACAGCGACGCATACGTCGATTATGTGTAGAAATGACCGGAGGTGGGACTAACATGGCGTACCACGGCCTCAGTCAACATGTCAATTTCGATGTGATACCGGATCCAGGCGAGCGTTTTCGATTGGAAGAATTGATCGGCGAGGGTACATATGGCGAAGTATACGCTGCTCACGATAAAAAAACTGGTAACAAAGTAGCCATCAAAATACTGGAGAATGTCGCTGACAACATCGAGGAGATTGAAGAAGAATATCTGGTGCTGAGAGATTTAAGTCAACACCCGAATATTCCCCTCTTTCACGGTTTATTTCTGAAACGAGCGAAGCCAGGACAGGAAGAGGATCAATTATGGTTCGTGATGGAGGTACCGTCTTTAAATTTCATGAGACACAAAAGAGATAATAAAAATGTGACGAATTTTCCGATAAAAAAAATTAAAGAAGTAAAGTTGTTAAGATTACTTGTATAATTAATTGTAACAAGTCAAACGATGCTTCGTTAAAAGTGTTATTTATTCTATTGGATTCTATAAATATTTTCAGTTAAAGAGAAAGCAAGTGAATCAATTAAAAATATCATACTTTCTAATAATTCGAATTTTTATACAATTTGCTTTTCTGCAATTCCCACGTATATTAATTTGTCGGTCTTCCAAGGAATGAACGGAATCGGGGTATGTAAAAAGTTAATTACTCCGGTTCCAGTTGTGCACTGGAGGCTCCGTGACCGATCTCGTGCAGGGTCTTAAAAAACGTGGCAGTCGCCTAACGGATGACCAAATAGCTTATATCTTGAAGGAGACCGTCGAAGCTTTGATCTTTCTGCACAGTAATCACTGTATGCATCGCGACGTGAAAGGTCACAATATCCTCCTCACGGAAGAAGCGCGCGTCAAATTGGTCGATTTCGGCGTATCCTCGCATCTAGCCGCGACACTCGCTAGAAAAAACACGTCTGTCGGAACACCATATTGGATGGCACCGGAGGTGAGTTTACCCAAGAAATTTCGTTGCCTCTAGAAGCGAAAATTTTATAATAAATAAAAGTAACGAAAATGATATGGAAAATCAAGCGATCTATTTGCCTTTCGAAATATTCGGAATTTCGTTTCGCAATTTCGAAAATACAACTCGTATCTTTCGATCGTGTCACAAAACAGGTGATAGCTTGTGAGCAGCAATTGGACTCCTCGTACGATTCGCGCTGCGATGTCTGGTCGATCGGCATCACCGCTATCGAGTTAGCCGAGGGCGATCCTCCCCTGTCAGAATTGCATCCTATGCGAGCACTCTTTCAAATTCCGAGAAATCCTCCCCCTTCCTTGAAGAATCCGGATATGTATTCGTCGGAACTGACGGATTTCATAACCGAATGTTTGGTGAAGGATTTGGAGCACCGGCCGTTCGCCGGCGAATTGAGAGAGCATCCATTATTGACAAAGGTGGAACCAATCGTGGAGAAAATCAGAGAGCGACTGAGAGAGGAGATTTGTAGACAGAGAGCAGAGGGTCGCGTTCACCGGCAGCCGGAAGTGACTACGAAACATGGCAAATTGAAGACGGACCGTAAGACGCGACCAGAGAAGATGTACATGGATGATCTGGCGGCTCTCGACATGCTATCGGAAGAGGCTATTGTCGATCAATTGCAGCACCGATATGAGCAAGCGCAGATATACACGTATATCGGGGATATATTAGTTGCCGTTAATCCTTTCACTAATCTGGGTTTATATACCGGTATCGTAAGTATTTTATTTATATTAGATAAATTGTATTAGTACGATTTATATTAATAAGCCACAAGCGCCGAGCCATACAACACACATGAATTATTTATTGTATTAATAAATAGTTTAAGTATAAATTATTATAATCATAATTTATTCTTTAGGAACAAAAACGGTACAAGGGTCAAGCGAGATCGGATAATCCCCCGCACATATTCGCGGTCGCCGATGCTGCGTATCAAGCTCTACTTCATCAACGTCAAAACCAAGCGATAGTCATCAGCGGCGAATCAGGTGCCGGAAAGACGGAAAGCGCAAATTTACTACTGAAACAGCTCGTCTATCTCAGCAAAGCGCCGAATCGCAATCTCGAGGAGAGAATACTTCAAATAAATCCTATAATGGAAGCTTTCGGAAACGCCACGACCGGCATCAATGCGAACTCTTCCAGATTCGGAAAGTACCTGGATCTAACGATGACAAAAGGCGGAAAAGTGACTGGTGCGCGAATCTCAGTATATCTGTTGGAACAATCACGAGTGATCGCTCAAGCCGAGTACGTTCTATAAAAAAAAATATATATATATATAATATGTATAATTTAATTAATCAACAAGCTAAAGATAATAAATTCTGCTACTTTTTAGGGGTGAACGAAACTTTCACATTTTCTACTATATGTACGATGGCCTGGAGGCGGACGACCGCCTCTCGGATTATTACCTCGATCCTACGCTTCGGAGGTATCATCGATATCTCACGCATTATAGTCACACGTCACAAACGCATATCGACAAGTTCCAGCAACTCAAAATGGGTTTCAAGGTACTCGGATTTCAGGATAGCGAGGTAGACACGGTGTATCGGGTTTTAGCCGCTATCCTCCATCTAGGTGACATTGAATTCGCCGAAGTGGCAACACAAGACAATACCGACAATAAAAGCAGAGTCATCGACACGATTCCATTACATAGAGGTAAAATTTTTCTTGTCTTCTTTATATTTGCTATAGTAGTTTAGTAATTAGCACGCTATTATTAGAATCAATTATGATTATAATTAAGTGTTAACCAATAAACCTCCCACTTACGCATAAATAAATCTGCATAAAAATACCACAGTCGATTACGTGCCGCTATAAGAAACACTTCATTTTCAGTTTCAAAACTACTCGGCGTCGAACAGAACGATCTCCTAGAGGCCCTGACATCAAATTCGGTAATGACCAGAGGCGAGACAATTACGCGGAACAATACGGTAGCTGAAGCTCGTGCGGCTCGCGATGCAATGGCCAAGGGTCTCTATGGCCGGCTCTTCGATTGGATGGTCAACCAGATCAATTGTTTGCTGTGCTTCAGCCGTTCGCCAAATTACGAACCGCTAGCAATTGGGCTGCTCGACATCTTCGGCTTCGAAAACTTTCCTAGAAATTCGTTCGAACAACTCTGCATCAACATAGCTAACGAGCAGATACAATACTACTTCAACCAGCACATCTTCACTTGGGAGCAACAGGAATATATGGCCGAGGGAATACCCGTGGATCTTGTTGAATTTTCCGACAACAGGCCGGTTCTCGACATGTTATTAAGCAAGCCCATGGGACTCTTGGCGCTTCTCGATGAGGAGAGTCGATTTCCCAGAGCAACCAATCGGTCTCTGATCGGTAAGTAATAAATGCATTAACGTATTTTTGCACTGCTGCACTGCTTTCTTCAGCATGCATACATTATTTCATCACGAAACATTTCAGAATTCATTTTTTTTAAAGTAAATAATGAAACTTTAATAAACTCCTTAATAAACTTTTTCACTTGATAATGATTAAGCTAATCGTTATACAATTCTTCACTTAAACTCATAGAGATTTTAAGTAGCGGATAAACATTCGTGCCATTTATATATTTTTAATTACTTTGCAATTTCTCTGGCAGAGAAATTCCACAACAATATTAAATCAAAGTTCTACGTACGCCCTAAATCGGATGCGGTCTGTTTCGCGATACATCATTTTGCTGGTCGTGTGGTCTATCAAGCCGAAGGATTTCTTGAAAAGAATAGGAACTTCCTACCACCCGAAGTCATTCAACTAGTACGACAGTCGCAATACGATATGGTTCGTTTCCTATTCCAATGTCCGATCACGAAAACCGGTAACTTGTACTCGGCGCTACAGGAGAATGACTCGAGAAAATCACAATCGAACCAGAACACAAAGGTGTGTGTATATATGTATTAAATTTATATTCTGTATATTTTTTCATCATTCTGGTATGAGGTATTAACGGCATATTAATATCTCGTAGGAACGTTATTCTAGTCGAGGTCTAGCATCACAATCAAGAGCTCAGCAAACAGTAGCGACATACTTCCGGTATTCCCTGATGGATCTATTGCAAAAGATGGTGTCTGGTTCGCCTCAGTTCGTTCGATGTATAAAACCAAACGATTCGAGAAGTTCACGCTTCTTCGACAAAGACAAAGTTATAAAGCAGCTGAGATATACCGGTGTCCTCGAAACAATACGTATAAGACAAAATGGATTTTCACATAGGATACCATTCAACGAATTCCTTAAAAGGTATTTTCAAATTGGCTACAATTACAGACATGGAAAAATGCGAAATATCTTCATTTAACTTTTATCAACTGTACGAATCTATACAGATATTGCTTCCTTGCTTTCGGCTATGATGAACGCGTAATTGCCAATCGGAATAATTGTCGGCTTCTTCTATTACGATTAAAAATGGATGGATGGGCTTTAGGCAAAACGAAAGTTTTCCTGAAGTACTACCACGTCGAATTCCTCTCAAAATTATACGAGGAACAACTGAGAAAGATAATTATAGTCCAAGCGTGTGTTCGACGATGGCTCGCAAAAATGAGATTCAAGAAGCAAAAATGGCAATATGCTGTATCAGTAGTCACGTTACAGCGTCATATTCGAGGATGGTTATCCCGGAAACACACAGAAGAAATATTGGCTCAAAAACGTGTGAAAGAGGAAAATGAAACGCTCGATTTTATGCTGAGTGAGTTCTATTCTCAATTTTAACAATAAAATTTCCAAGTGATTCTAAACATTATGTATCCTCGTTTATTTAAATGTTTTCGTAGATGAGGTGAAACGTAGAGCGCAAGAAAATATGGATATAAATAATCGCGAAAAACAACGACAAGTACGTAAAAATCTAGAAAAGAACGACGCCGCGACTGTCATACAAAGCCGTACGTATAATAAAAAATTGTAATCTGCCGCCTCTATAGTCAATAGCAAGAATATTGTACGTAATTGAACTGTTATAGACTTTCGAGGTTATACTATTCGTAAACGATTTGGATACGATCTGGAAGAGCGTTTCAAGAGGATTTTGAACAATTATGACAACATATATGACGGCCATAAGGCGCTGTTGCGCGAAGGGCTAAAGCACGAGGACGCAGCTCTTATCGTTCAAAGATGGTACAAAAAAGAAGAGAAACTAGTAAAAAAGAAACCAGCCGCGAGGGATCCCGTACATCCTAAGCTACGACAAGCAGATCTAATTCAATTTTCTCAAAATGTAATTAAGAATCATTTACTAATTCTGGAATTAATACTAAAAATATTTTATTCTTTTTTATTTAATTTCAACTCTAATCTTTTTATTTAATATTATAAAGAAATCACTAACTAACAATTGTCGACAACTATTAATTTGATTAAGTTATTAGTTATTATTTGCGGTCTTTCTATTGATAGGTGCATATGAAGAACCAAGAGGTACACAAAAATCTGCGTCGCAACAAACCTGGTATCAGATTGAGCGATATCGAGGAACCGCCGCTCGATTATGTTCGTCCTGAAGGATTTAATATGGTGCAGTCAATATTGCAATATCGCAGCGGAACGCAGCCGCATGAGGAAGACAGTGTCAAATATTATCGGAATCTGAAGGAGGAGATGAGCAGGTAGATATATATACATATATATATATATATGTATAAATCAAGGCGTGTTGAGCTTTGACTTAATCAGATAAGTGAACGAATCAGAAATTAAAATACTCAATTTTCGAATGCTTTTGGCACTCGCATCGCAAGTGGTTCGGAATTCGAAGACGACGAAGTTGGCTGGGACTCGCCGTTGATACGGCTAGAGAATGACCTTCACTCATCGTCGAGGTACACCGTAGATTTGGTCAACTGCATCCATATTAATTTATTCTGTAACGCTAGTTATATATGTATTTCCCAGCCGCTATTTACATATATAGAAGGCAAGAGGGTCCCAAAATACATGCCTAAACTTCGAATTATAGAAAGAGATTT
Organism: Aphaenogaster ashmeadi; assembly: GCA_003063805.1. NCBI lineage: Eukaryota > Metazoa > Arthropoda > Insecta > Hymenoptera > Formicidae > Aphaenogaster > Aphaenogaster ashmeadi. The sequence goes on from NJRQ01000459.1 coordinate 106,601, forward strand.
ACCAAACGGTTTTTAAAAATTTCAGCAATTTTTTTTAAATCAAATAAAAATTTTAATTTCTACGAACTTCTTTCCACTTTATCGATTCTAGCATTTTTTTTGCACTTGTTCACGTTTAAAAAAATAGTATTATAGCCAAATGCAGTGGTTCGTTGACGTGTTATATTAGATCTCATTTATATCGATGTAAAACAAGAATATTCTCATATAGGAATCGGAGGGGTCATATTCTGGAGGTGAGTGCCGAGAGAAGAGATCGTACAGCTCAGAGCGATTTCGTGGTAGCACCGGAGCAGCATCTGTCAAACATTTGGCACAAAGCCCTGAGACATCCGTCCGATCGCGAAAACGAGAGCTCCAAGCAAAATGTCAGGTAAGAATTGCACCATGTGTATACGAATAAACGCGCAATATTTTACGCAATATTTTCTTATGATGAGTGATTTACTTGAATCCGTTCAATTTGATAATTAAAATTTGTGGAATTCAGTTATAATTGATTTTTCTAATCATTCAATTATTCAAAATTTGTAAAATAGACTCCTTGCTAAACTTTTTTTACTTGCTATAATAATACAATTTATAAATTTTTTATAAAATTATAATTCTACTACTCTAATTATATTAATTATAGTAATTGCTACTAATTAAATTAACTTATATTATATTTTAAGAAATATCTAATAATCAATATCACATTTATCTCCTTATGTATGTTGCCAGAGGCATTATGGCAAATTTTCAGGTAAAAATATAAATTTATTCTGCCGTTACTGTAGTACATATATATCTCTAAGTGGTTTTGTAATTCGCAAATAATTCAATCTCAAATTATTTATCTTCAAACTATTAATATTTGAAAAAACAATTTATGAAACAAAAACTATAATCTGTTTTCTTTTTAAGCTTTATCTCAAAAAGCGAATTCAAAAAGGAATCGATTTTTTCCAGTACAAGGGTTAATGACCTGCGTAACAAAAACCTGCAATCACACACAAGTGGACAACGTGCAACCGGTTCTCCGCATATCCACGATCCACCTGGCTTACGACTCACGATCGACGATCGATATAACGCCGTAAACGAACGGAAGAATATCTTTAATGGACAGAATCTCGTTAACAGTCACCATAATTCCGTCAACGAGTATCACACATCGGTCAATGGCACGTTAATCACCAATCATCAGGCTCCTTGTAAAATAAATAATGGTGTTGCAAAGAGCCAAATAAAAATTTTGAATACTGAACAATCTGAGTTAAATAACGGTTTGGTAAATAACAAAGAAAAGACATCAGATCAATCGAATCATAAGCAAAATGGCTACCTGGTGAAAAATCATCAGAATAACGTGGATCATAAGAATGGTATCAACCGACTAGCGAATGGAAAAGTGACGGATCAGGAACAGCTTCAAAAAGATACTTTCAACATCGCGACTAATCTCAGGCAACTTTTAAGGCCGACAGTGATTGAAAAGCGGCAGGAAAGTGCCAAGAATGAGTACGATACGGAAGACATTAACGGCCCTTATAATTTTAGACAATTGTTAAGACCAACCGAATACCTCCCGACGGAATCTTTAAGGAAAAGGAAAGGAGGAATCGTTTCCAACGGAGTGCCGTTGCCGAAGGACAAGGTTCCGGAGAAACACGTTAAGAGAAGAGCGCCGTTGGCACCGACTCAAAATAAACTGGCGAACGCAAAAAAGTGATGTTACTTTGTATTATTTAATAGAAATATCCGTTTCCAAGAGATTTAATTTCACAAGGAATGATTTCATTTTACGGATAATATCTGATATACAAGTCAACCTTTGTAAAATATTGAAAATTCTTAGTTAAACATCTATGTTTTTTCTGTCGATATGTATATAAGTAAGTTAAAGTTTTATCATTATTGCCATTTATACAAAATATATTTATATAAAAAAGAAATAATCTATTATAAAACTTAAATGCTATTATAAGACAATTGTTAGGACGTGCAATATATTACATGTAGAATATAAAGCGGATAATCATATTTTGAGGCCGTATCGCATTAAATTAGGCAACGAAGTAATATACATATATAAGATTCGATACAATATCTACCGCAGCATGCACATTATATGTAAAATGCAAATTATAAAATGCAAATATTTGAGAGCGGAAGTATTAGTATTTTACATGCAACGAATATATGCAGTGCACTCATAGCATGCAATATTCTATCGGAGTCCTATCTGCTTCTTCTGAACGCAATTCCGCATTTATATTCTTCCTTCTCGTAAAAGTACAATATCATGTGCTATATAAAGTTGCGTGATTTCGAAATCTGAAGAATTCTCTTTATGGCTATGGTTAATCACGATAAGTGCAACGATATTTGCAACATTCGTATAAAAATAGAAAAAAAAAAAAATATTTCTCAATAATTAATTTTAAAAATATAATTAACAAAGATTAAACACTGTCCTCCTTGTATTGAATTTTTCGTGAAATTTTATCATAAATTTATATTTGTTGCAAAATGTACATTACATGAGAAATGTTAAATGTATTATGTTATGTTTGAGTACATTTAATTTTATAGCATAATTTACTACCCTCATTATGAAAATATGTATGAGTTAGCACACATCTAGAACTAGTCATATCTAGCTTTATTTAAATTATAAGTGTTCATTATTTTTCTGATGTAAGCATGAATAAATTAAATCCATTAAATATTTATATGATTAATTAATAATTCACTTGTATATCCAAAGTAAATAATCGCAGTTGTTTAGTAATAAATTTCAAATTCATTTATTTAAAGGAAGAGAGAAGCACCAGCCTCATAAATCACTCTCCAGGGATTAAATTTATCTCCTACAACGGATATGCCTCAATCAAATCTTGCTCCACTCGATTCGCGGTCTTGATTTATCTTTGTTTTTCGTTTTTAATTAAACTAATTTAATTAATTCGTCAATCCCTGACGTGAAAATATGAGCCAAGCTTATTTATCACGATGAATACTGAACTGTGGAAATGGGGTTTAGGCTCGCGCGCGTAGGTTTTCGCTTAAAAGGCATTATCGGCTAATTTTGCACGTTACTCATACGTTCTCTCCTTTCATCTTTTCCGGAAGCTCAGGTGTTCAAGAATATCCTACGACTCCCATATAACTCTAAATTACTGGCAGCCGTCAACGGTGGTATCGGGGAAGAGCGTTACACGAGGAGCCAAGAGATGGCTGGGAGTTGCGGCGTCGCGACGCCCGGCGCACCGGCATCCGACGCGACGCCGGCGGCAGTAGTTGCGTCGGCGTCGCCGTCGTCGTTGCGCGACGTCGCCCTCGTCATTGCCGGTTCGGGCACGGGGCTCGAAGACCATTGGTTGGTCCGTAGGTAGGAGGGTGTCCGGTGGCTGTCAGCGACGGCAGCGGGGGCAAGGGTTGCAGTCGTGCCGGGCACGCGGGCGGGGGTCGGAGGGGTGCAACGAACCCTCTCGCCTCGGCTCGAGTCTACGGAGCACGGAGTTGTGTTCGAATCATGGCGACACCCGACCCCGTAGACCCAGCCACCCTAGAGATTAAGACCCGTAGCATAGAACAGACACTACTCCCACTAGTGAAACAGGTAAGACGTGTTTCCGCGTGAAAATGCGGCAACCGGAGTTTTCGTTCGCACCGGCAGCGCGCCGTCTCTCTTTCCCATCTGTCTCATTCTGTCTGCATCCCTCTCTTTCTCTCTCTCTCTCTCTCTCTCTCTCTCTCTGTCTCTCTAGCCCCCTCGCACCCCCGTCACGCAGACCATCCTTCTTTCTCTTTCGCCGCGAACTCCATCTGTCTCGCGCTCGTTCTCGCTCTTCGTTCCTCTGGTATGACGCCTCGCGTACCCCGGCACCCCGCCGACGTTTCGTTGCGCCACGCAATTCGCATTCGTTCTCTAACAGATTGAGATAATTTCCCAATCCTCGGAGTCACTTCCAAGTCATTCTATCTCGCTGCTCCAATCACGCGTGCGAGAGCTGTATGCTGTGCGATCCGATGCGCGCGTCGTAGGATCGAGCGGGTGAACACGAGACGTTTGAATGCGTGTATGTGCATGTGCGTGCAACGCAACACCGGTGACCGGGGAGGTCGAGACGCACAGCGCCGCGCGATGAAGAACGCGAGACGGCGTAAATGGGTACGCGTGCACCGCGATGCGAGAGAGATTGGGAGACCGACTCAAGACGGTGATACGAGACGCGACGCGTCTCGCGCTCCGCTGACGCCACTCCGAAACTAGAAATAGCGCGATTCCCACGCTTTTGCTCCGATCGCGTGCTCGATGTGGTTAAATTTTCGCGGATCATTTTTCGCCTTCGAATTAAGTTTCTCGTAACGTCAAGTCGCCAACAGGCTCCGCGAAGCTGTTAACCGCAATTCGGAACGTAAGGACCCTATTTCGCCAAGTTTGACAACTCTAATGCCAGGCGTGTGTCCAGGACGTACGCAACTTGTCATGAAACGCACGATGCATACAGAGTAACGGATATTTCGGTGGTCCACCGTCTTTGTCACTCTCTACGTACCCCTCTCTTTCACTCCCTCTTCCACTCGTCCATCCGTCCGTCTGTCTCGCACTTTCTGCACTTCTCTTTTTCTTCCGCGTTGCTCACTTCAGCTCTTGTGGCGCACGCTCACCTTACCGCTTGTCGACGCCGACACCGGCGTTTTCGTGGAATTACGTCGAATTTACGCTGCACCCTCGTTGCATAATCACCGGCACGTGCGCGATGCACGCACGCGAGCCGGTATACATATACACAGATCTGCAGTTCACGGGTCAAAGGCCTTTAAATGACCAAAGAATAAGTCGCTCTATTCGGTTTCCACGACACGATCGAGGAAATTTACGCGAAAAACACATGCAACGTGCAAAGCTAAAAATTAGAAATATCTCGCTTCGCTTTTTCAAATTCGATTAATTAAAAATTAGACTGAATTTACGAATATGCGAATACTTTGCCTATCAAAATGTTATTCACGATTACTTACGTGCAAAATGTAAATCGATACTTGTTTTGCAGTGCCTTCCAGTACACGGTCAAAATTATTATTTTGTTTAGTTTAAAGAGTACTGATTTTCAATGAAAACAACTATAAATGCACAATGCACCGCCGCATGCAGTAGATTGCACTTACGTTCATAATTTATATATATGTATATGTATACACACGGATAACTGACTGAAATGTCGAAATCATGAATATTCAATTAAACAGCGTGTATTTTCGCTTCGCACGCGCTATATCGAGAACTATTTCATTATCTCATATACTATATCTGATAAAACTCATTACAGCAAATTATTATTAAAACGACGACATACGCGAAGTATATTAATGACAACATATATGTATATCATTATATATATCATTGACATGTTTAACTAAAATTAACTGTATCATCGAATGTCAAATAGGAATTTCGCAATGTATTCCAGAAAGAGATGAAGAAAACATGATCAATTTAAAAAATATTAATTTGTTTATGTTAATTTTCCGCAAAATATGTTTCGACGATTTATTTATTTATTTGTTCTTTGTCCTAATTTAATTTGCTCATTTTTATGATTCAATTTATTCAACGGCTGATGAAGACTGAGTATAGTCGAAACGTACCGTATTTTTATCTTCTCACCAATTGAGTAATATATTATTTTTATAACATCCTTCTTTGCTCGATTATTGGTCCTTTTCCTACTTTGCTTTGGTAAAAACGAGCTTGAATTTTTAATTAATTTAAAAAATATTAGTTTTATCTCTTGAGAAGACTTTACAATTGTGCTTGAAAGGAAGATTCGAAATATCTTCTATAACTATTTACTGCGATAACAAATCTACCCATATAACAATGAGAAGACTTTTGGGGAATTTGAAAAACCGCAACCCATTCCGCGGTTAATCTCGTCAAACGAAACAGAGACCAATCTAATTTACGCTTTCGTTAAAGCCAGTCGTGCCTAAAAAAAAGGATTACGGATTCCTGCCGTCGTATCCGTTGGGGATTACGTCTCGCGCGCGTGAAACAACTCGGTTAGAACTCGGTCCATCTGAAAAGAATCGTTACTCCTCTGGGAGGAAAGAAAAAAAAATAAACAAAACAGCAGCCAGACAGGTCGTGATTTGAATAAATTCTCTTTTTCTCTTTCCATTTCATTTTCTTATAGAGATCTAGTTAATTTAACAATCACATCACTATTAAGAAAAAGGTTAAAAAGAAACGACGGAATAAGGGACGGTAAGAAGTCGATAGTTTCGCAAACACATATCGATCGAATCGTCTGACGCGATAATTATCATCGATAAAACGAGAGCGCGCGGCAGCAAGACTGAAGTAAAAAGAAGAACGGAAAGGAAATAGACGGAGGTTATTTCGAGAATGGAAGAGGGGTGCCGATCACCGCTCGTGGCCGACCTTCGTGTCGTGTTTATCGATATTTCTGGTGGCGTGGCAGAGTATGCATACATGCACACAGGCGCACACATATGTGTGTATGTGTTGGTTAAACTCCTCGGGTTAGAAGGGCGTGCAGTACGAGTGGCTTGGCTGGTGCATGGCACAGAGGGCGATCGTTACGAGCTGCAGCCACTTGTTAGAGCTCCGTCTAGCTGCCCCCGCGCATATCTCCGCCCTCTTACCTTCTTCTCGCTTCTTCTTATCATCTTTCTTCTACTTTTTCGCCCTTCCTGCTATTTCGCCTTCAGCCTTCGTAGGGCTTTAAGCCGCTTTCTTGGCGGTTTCTGTCACGATTTCGCCTCGCGCCGGATTTTCTATTGACCGTCGCTACTGCCTTCGTGAACACCTGCGTATTTTGCGCGTTTTAATGCGGCCTTCTGCATGTGCAACGTTGGAAATTGTCCTCGGATAAATGGAGAAATAAGCGACCGTGCTCTAGTGAATAAAGTTGTCATTATTCTAGGAAATGTTTGAAAATATTGAAGAAACTCAAGAGTTTAGTAACTTTTGATTAAATCGCCTCTTAACATTGTTTTATCAAATTGAAATTTCTTAGACTTCGGGTTTTATTCTTCAAACTTACATAAACTTACATAAACTGTAAGATTTTAAAGAACTCAATTAAAAGACTCAATTGAAACAATTTCGTTTAAATTTCTTAACAATTATACGTTCAATTATCCCAACTGATACATGGTACTAAAAATTCCATGAAATTCATGCATAATAAAATGCCAATTAATATAAGTAAAAGCAATTTCTATCTTATCAATAAGAATTATATATATATGCATGTCTATGCATAAATACATATAACAAAATTATAAGATAATTTGGCTACCATTACCATCGTTACAATAATAACACATGTATCACGCCAAGAAAGGAACTTTTCATTAGCTATAGTTCAAAGAGAGCTAAATCATACTTCAAACATCATGCGTAACAACAGTGTGCTGAAAATATCTGTCTTGTACGCTGGCCAGAATTACCCATTTCTATTCGTTTTATTTACATTCATTTCCATTTGTATCTCTCACAAAATTGCCATCACTCTATCTTACTTGTTACGGATGCCTTAACCACGTTAGACATATATACTGGAGATATATCGGCCATTACCAATCGAAATGATAACGGTGAAAGGAGGACAAACCATCACCCACGAAGACTTTCTCCAGATTGCCATTCTTGGACATTTCAATTAACCTCGACCCCCGATCTAGTCTCGAACTAATCCTTACTAGCACGTTACTGACTGTTAGCCGCAGACGCAGAAAGAGAATGACAGTTACACGAATACTCTTTAACTCCTCCCTTCGTTTTAGAGGCTTCATGCAGGATATCAAATTTTTCAAACTTTTTCTCTGAGCTTGATTGATTCAAGGCAAGACAGTAAGCGATTCTTTGATACTAAAATTTCGCGAAATTACATAAATTAGATATATGTTGCACGAACGTATGACGTTTCAGATAATGTTGAAAAAATGACATAAAACTTTTTTAAAATTATTTTCTGCATTATTTTCGCATGTGACCTCACAACTATTTAGTATATATAAAAATATTATAGCGAGAGTCATATTAAATCCTGTAGATTAGAGAAATTTTGTATTATATTAAATTATATTCTGTGCTATTCGAAGAAGGTTTTAAAGAAGACAATTTGTAAAATATCCAACTGTGATGCGGCAGCGAGAGAATGCGACTGCTTGTGCTCCATTGTCAACGTTATAAATAACCTCTCCAGTCAAAATAGTAAAGTGGACAAGTGAACAACGTGTACTCGCGATGAAAGCAGTGACAGTTACGTTGCCACTCAACGAATTTTTCTTCGTAACTTGAATATTTCGATATAACTCTACATATTTTCATTCTTTCGAGAATTTTTTCTTTAATTTCTTTTTAATACAATAAGTAAATGAATTTTCTTTCGAATTCGCGATAGCTACTTGCGCCCTCGAGCGATATTCGCCAGAGCGCAATAAACGCGTTGTGTACGACGATGGCATTTCTTATTTGGAGACAGATCAAACACACTGAGAGCCATTCTACTAATATTGACTGTCGACCTAATCCGACGATATCCGACCAACCGTTCGATCAACGGTACCTTCAAGTTATAAGGAAGTCGCCGATCCTTATAATACGTATATGGAATGAGTCATTAATCGGCGTGCATCATTTAAGTCTTTCTTAGAAAAGCTTTTTGTAACGGCCGAGCTGGAGGATTGACAGGCCGATATTAACCACATATCAATCGCTATTAGCTCGTTCGATAATCCCACTAGATTCTGGAAGATCCGCGTAAAAAAATTCGATCGTCAGCGTATCATAAATACTAATTACAAAATATATATTATATATATATATATATATATTATATATATATTATATATATTACATATATAATATATAGCAATATATATTTATGATATATGTATATAGCAGGGTATATATATGTAGATTATAAATAAAAAAAATTAAATCTGAATTTTCAATTATCAATTCGGAATTATCAATTATCATTATGAATGTTAAATTTTTATTATTTTATTTTGTAATTCCACTACATATAAGCATACTAGTATATACTGAAAATCTTATAATTATTTGATTATTGGCATTGAAAAACGTAGAAATTTCTCATCGTAAAAAAATCTCTCGCTACAATTCAATGTAATAAAAAGTAGGGAGTATATAGAACATATAAGACACATAATTAGTGAGAATTCACATAGCTAGGGATAGAAGACGATGCGGAAGACAGCCATTTTACCGGAAAATTTCAGCTACGACTTTCTCTTGGTCTCCAAGCGCGAAGAGACCGCTCGATAGAGGCGTCACTGTATTCTCGACGTCTTCGCATTGTGCAGAGTTCGTTTTATCATAGTTATGTATAGTCATGTGGAAAAAAGGATAAAAGCGCGGACACGAATCCGAAATGCGAGACCGTAAATGATTCGGAGGAAAAATATGTGACAAGAGCTAAAAGATTTGCAGCAGCAGAACTGAAAAATAGATACAGAAAGATGGTTGACGCGCAGAATAGATATCTGTAAAATTCGGATGTATTCAATTATCAATTAGTAACTTAAAACTATGTGCGCGCGCGCGATTGTATTTGTATTGCAATATTATATTCTTTGCTTGTAACGAAAAAATTATATTATTAATACAAACTCATATATTTCGGTATGCGTATTCAAGATCATATAATTAAACATTCTAAACATAAATACCGATTGTTAAGTTTTATATTGTTTTCAAGATTCGTTAAAAGTAATTTTAACAAAAGCTTTTATCGGCAAATGAAAAGAAAATATATTAATGTAAGAAATCGGTAAAAGAAAGTTGCCGAAGTTTAAATCTGCCATAAAAAATTGATACGTGAACTTCTTTTTTTAGCTAAGCAAAAAACTAAAGAAAAGCGAGAAAGCCTCAAAGTACAAAGTTTCAAACGTACAAATATAAATACAAAATATTAAAACCTTTTTTAAAATATTAATAAAAAATAACGATATAACATACAGTGTATATGCGATACATTGGTTAATAAAGTAATTCATTGCTAATTGGTACAAGGATGACAGTTCTTTAATACGCTTGTGGTGCATTGCTTTACACAATATATGGTTTGCCCTTTGACCTTCTATTCACGTAATTAACTTTCAGGAATATTCTCTCTCTCTCTCTCTCTCTCTCTCTCTCTCTCTCCCTCTCTGTTTTCTTCTCTTCTTTCACACACACGATCTCTCTCTCTTGTTCACTCTCTCTGTCTCACTATGTGCATCTCTGGATATTATACCGTTGATAATATAAAACTATACAATTCTTTAGACTCAGTGAAGTGTTGCATTCATATTATATTAAATTTATATTTTATGATGCACTAAAAAGAAAACTTAGTTACAGAGGAAAGTTAGATTAAAGCTGCTATGGACTATGGACTAAAAATATCTGTATAAAAAATGTATGAAGAATTCAGCGGGAATAATATAGAATAATAAACAACGAAAACATGGATGTCAAAAGAAACGGCTATTTTTTTCTTTGTTATATCTCTATTTATCGTGCAAAGAAAGAAGAAGAGAAAGAGAAGCAAAGAGAAAAAAATTATTTAAGAGAAAAATTAGTTAATAATAGCACATCTTCAAAATTCGACATTTTCCTTTGTTGTTCATAGTACAGCAATATGTTTTACTACACTTCTCCGATGATCAAAGGTAATTGGACCACGAGGCCGAGTAAAAACAGGCGAGTTCTTCGCGAAATTACCCTGCATGCAAAGTTGACTTTAGTATTTCTTTGACGTTGAGGCAAACGTAGGATGAACACGATATATAGACGATATTTGTCGAGGAATTGTACGTTTATTTAAAAGGACTAACTAAAGATATTTCAGTTAAAATCCGGACGAAAGAGCAACATTACTAATAAAATGAAATTTCTTCTAAATGATGTAAAAGACTCATAAAAAAGTAAAACTCGGGTACTCTAAAAGTCACATATATTCCCTCAACTCTTAAATTTCTTATCGAATCTTTCTTGTAGCAATTGAATAAGAGAAATTGTTTTGTACATTTCTCAAAAGTTTACATATACATTTAAAAATATTAGAAAAGATTCCGCATTATCGTTAATTTAATTAAAACAAATAATTCGTTTTTATGAACGAACAAGCATGTTATTTCTGGCCAATAACGACATGTTGCTACAGAAAACAGTCCTTCGGTCACAGTACACATGGTTGTGATAATTAACCTAAAAAACATATGACTGCGTTTCCGCCTTGGGGTATTGCATAAAAACGATCTCATGAGACGCTCTAGGCATTAAACATAATATTTACGGAAAAAGAATCGACCCACTTGCAGCAACACGATGAAATTGAAACTGCGGAAGGTAAAAAGAGAAGTGCTGTCGAGAAAAAATGTGAGAATTTACAGAGTAGCATAACACGTACTACGTGAGACGAAGAGAAAGGAGCAAACGATATACTGTACATGACAAGAAAGACAACGATTTAACTATACTTCGTTATTTCAATTTTAAGAACTTTCGTGCTTATTTTGTAAGTACAGATAAGTATAGATAAGTGCACAGGATTTACTAAAAAATTTGTGCCGAAAAATAGAACAATAATCATTTGACAGATTGATTATATTGCGTTATCGACGTCACCCGCAAAGTTATGGATAATATTACTTCCGTCATTGCCACAACTCTCGAGATGTCATCGTTTAGCTTATAGTATCTAAAAGAGTGAGTCGATTCAGCGACCCGTGGCTTTCAGCGCATACCAGCCGCGTGCAACAATAGCGAATCGCACTTGACGGCGAACGCAACAAAGTCTCCCGCGGATGATGCGCTGATCGCAAATGTCAAACAAGAAAAATGCTGGACTCGGCTCAAAGTGGGTCGTGTCGACAAAGAAAGCGAGGCGAGGCGAGGCCTCCCGCACGTTTTTCCGATAGCTTTTATCCGCACAGTTATGTCAGTTAGTTTCGTCTCTGGCATGTTGTAGAAGCGCGCCATTTGGTATTCAGGTCTCAACACCCACCCGATATAATATGCCAAACGTTGCGCGCCATCCTGAGACGAAAGGGCCGAATAATATCCGAGAGGTAGATCATACTCGCGAATTATCGATATTCGCTTATGCGAATCAGCGCGTGTGATCGCTCTCGGTAATCTCGATGACGATGACGAACTTGTTCTCGCGGAACAACGGAGGAAGGAAATGTTGCTCGCGTTATCGGAAAATACAGGGTGATCGGACGTTCTGGTTTTCGAGGACGTATCCTCCTTTCCTTTTGGTTAGGTAATATCCTCGAATGTGTTCGAACGTTTCTCGCGAACGTTTCTCCTAGTTTCGAACTTACAATTAGTCCGTGATTAAAGACTGTAGTGCGCGCGCGGCCGGGCGAGATTGATGTTTCTCACTGAACGGGAATGTATGTTTTAGGCACGTCTTCGACGGAAGAAACGAAATTGAGTTTCATAGGTATAATGGGCTCATCGATGGTAAGTCTTTAATAGGCAGTGTCGAAAGTACCTGCAGCTACCTAAATGTGATGTGTTACACTTAGAGTTAATATACATAGATGACTAGCGATGTGAACGACTGATTGTTCTATGTGGATAGAGCAGAACACTAGAAAGCAACGTTATTCTTCCAGTTTGCAAGTGTCGACATTGTATTGTTATCTGTTTGTTTTTCCGTAGAGGCTTCACATGGTCGGCTAAGCATGATGTTTACAGTTTCGTCTACACGACGATGTTCACATAAAGAACAGTTAAAAATACAGTTAATTATTATTACAAATGGCCAAACGTAACTGTGACAAAAACATAATTATTTACAACTGCTAAAGTTTCTGTAATAAATATATTTTCGTTACATTAAGCCGGATTTAGACCAAGTAAACGAGCGCAAACAAATACAAATGAACAACTTGCTTGAATGAATGCAAATCAGTATGTCTGTATTCGCAATGCTATTCGCACACATTAAAGCAAGTTATTCATTCATGTTTGTTCGCGCTCGTTTGCTGAATCTCTAAATCTAGCTTTAGATATACATTAGAGCTTCGTTCCGATAATAATTGGAAGTCTGTTTAGATGCTTTTTCATCGTTGCTATCATCTTCATTTAAAATTTACATTAGAATCTTCATGAATTTTTGCAAACAAATATGGACACAAAATCAAATTTCCTTAAACCTTTCATGAATGTGTTTGAACTTTCTTAGGAAATGAAATTGCGATTTTTTTCAATTTGTTATTGCATATCATTCGAGGAAATAGCATCTGAGACATTTCAATATTATTCTGAATAACTGTTCGTATGCGACAGACATAAAATGGCGCCTTCGATCGTAACTTGTTGCGGGTTATGTTTCCCTTCGGCACATAAAACACATACCGCATTTGACATGCTTGTAGTAAGTAAAAGAGCTCCATAAATAGGGGTATATCCTGTACGCTAACTTACCAATGCGAAGCTTAGAGTGACACGAATAAATTCTAGCATTTATGTGCAATAGACTTTCTGCTTTGCCATAAAAATTCCATAAAAATCCCAAGCTAATTAAAGTTAACATATAAAATACAGGGATAATATTCTAGTTAGGATTACATAATACACACACACACACACACACATTATTTCTTTCGAAGTAAAAAATATAGATATTTAAATTGTCCGTTCATTATTTCTATAATAAAACTCAAGGTAAACTTAGATCGATCGTCTCGAATTTTTTTCTCAAAGTTTTTCATTCGCTGACTAATCAATTGCGGTTCCAGGTTTTTTTTTTGTGAATCTTCGTAAAAAATCTGCTGAATTTGATATGGGGGTGGAAGATCCCGTAAAAATGAAATCCATTCAACGAACGAAGCAAAGTCTTCCAGATCAATGCAAGATGAAAAGGACTGGCTTTATTACGGTCTTAAGATGAGCAAGTTTTAATGAATTATAGAATTTATAGATATCAGCTCTTTCTGAATAAAATTTCTACATATGTATCATACTAAAAGTTTTTTTAAAACCAACTCGTAACCTGGAATCTATCCAGTTTGGAATATCGCCAAACAGCGCCTTAATTAAAAGTCAGAAAAGAAATAGGAAGACTGCGTTTCTTCGATAGCATTATTTTGTCACGTGTTGCTATATCGCAATGTAGTAAGATATCATAAATCATAATTTTATAGTTGAATATCGATTAATCCGAGAAAGTAGCTTATTAAGAAACACAAATTTTATAAACAGTAAATTAAGAATACGCAAAGAATGAATCAATTTAGCGAATTATCACTAGTGATTACTATGAAATCACCACACTGACTTAGATTCCAGGAATTCAATGTATTTGCAATTGTTGATAGTTTATAATGCCTTTCGTAATTTTATCGCTTCTCTCTGAAGAAGAAATGCACCTTCCTTTCGCTTTTATCCATACATGTTTTTTGTCGCCAACTTTGAACAACATTCGTCGTGAGTACAAAAGACTCGGAAGTGCTTGCGCGACTTTCCAGAGACTGCGAACTTTGTTCCCAAGATCCCGGCACTCGGCGACAGGACGATAAAGAATCTTTAAATGAAACTTAAAGCAACTCGAGGGAGGAACAAGTAAGCGTTCAAGAACGCTAATTTACTAAAATCTACAACGGTCGATATGTTGCCGGTGTATCTCGGCACCGATTTCGGAGATTCGAAAACGGAATCATTCGAATACGAGCATTAAGCTTGCCATATGAAATTCTTCATTCAGCTTCGCGATATAATACGCTATTACGGTATTAGTGCCTAGGTATCGGGAACATACATGAAAGACTCTAGAAGCCATTTGCGGTAGATGGGTATAAGATATGTACCCGCTGCAACCTGCCTCGGTACAGCATCATAAATATTACGCTAACCATCTTTCGCGTATCTATCCGTGCAATCTTATTTACTCTTTCTCATCTCGCTGCATCTCGATAATATCGTCAAGTGACATCGTTTAAAATGTACATCTCGCAACGCGCGTTAATTTCAGAACGCGATCGCTGCTCCGTAGAAATTTCCACCCTCGCGTGTATCATTTATGAAGCCTTCTCGTCGTTTTACCTCTACCTCTAAAATTGTAATCTGCGGCTTTTATCCTTACACCCGAGCCTTGTATTTCGTACCACTGTTCTTGCGCTGCTACGTTAGTACATATTTCTCTCAAGAAAGATGTAAGCCATAATATTTACCTTACACGGTGTACGGTACGGATTTGATAATATTATAATACTTATAATATTATTGTACTAGATAAAGATGGAAAAATCGTGTTTATAATATTAACTTATAAAATAACTTTGTATATCCTCCCCCTTGTATGGCACTTTCAACTTCTACAGCTACTATCTAACACGCGTGACGTATTTAGCAAGTTTGTATAATCGCTGCAAGTATTTATTGCTCAACTATCACGAGTTGCACATTGACGACGCATTATGGCCGAACGTCTCACGCGAGATAGAAATCCTTTGCTACTCAGAAGGGCGAGAGAATATACTAGCTGAGTACCTATGTACTTCCTGACTGTATGTCATCACGCAGATATTCCATCGATGCCCGTGTAGGAGTACATACGTATCTTAGCCAGGACTTTCAAATAGATATTCAGAAGCAGTAAACGTATTTTCCGAGTAAAATTTCCTTTTCTCTTTTCGTAACTTATTGTTAGAAAGAATAATCATTGACACACTCTAAGATTTCTTTTTTCGCAGTACTCGACAAAAAAGATTTTTCGAATTGTGAGGCTATCGCAAATATATATGACGATCACGTTGTTCTTCCGTTCGGCCATTTCGCCACCCTAAGTCATTTTTTTCTTGCTGTCCAATTCTCTTCCTCATCTCTTTTCAGATCCCTCGTCTCCTAGGTAATATTTCTCATTCGTGACATTTCGTTCCTGGTGCCTCCTTATCAGGGATTATTTTGTTATTGATAGTGCCGAGGCAGCGTTCCTCATAAGCGAATTTCCCATTAACCACAAAGTACATAAAATTGTTATTATGCCCATAAATTACGTTTTGCGATTATTCACATTTTCCTCTTTCACTCCGATAATAATTACGCTATCGAAACTCTCACCCTTCTGTGAAACACCCTAATTGTGTCACGTATCAATTCTGAAATTTTAACGTATTCGATGATGATAGCTCCGTTATTTGTAGTCGTGTTACCATGCTGTATTCAGTATCGAGGTGAGAGCCCTACACAAGACATTATAGCAGGATTATCTAATTTCCAATCACAAGTCAAACTTATTATAACGCTCTAGCGAAGCGCTTCACGGTCGGCGATAGTATCGAACATACGTGTTAAAACTGACGCGAGAATCGAAGAGCTACATTAAAGGCCAAACATGCAACATGAATATGAAGCTTTCAAATTTTACCTCTTACGAACTTTGACGCCAGAACCGCATCTCCGATATTTCGTAACGCTATTCATCAAATATCTAATTATAATATATCCATGCGTTAATTGTATTCTATGAACGCGTAAGAAAGAATCGAATGCTTAAAATTCTGTACGTTATATTTACTGATATTAATAATATCAGTTTCATTAAGGTTATACTTGTGTAATAAACATTTAAGCATCTTATCAACAATTAGATATAAACAATTTATCCGCTATAAATCTATTACCTATTCTCTCTTTTTCCCTCTCTCTTCCTCTCTCCCTATTTCCTGTGCGCAAACTTTTGTAATAAGAATTCATATTGACATAAAAAATTACCATCGACATCGTTTCTTGATTTCTATCGAACTCTCGTTGGGAACAAGGATCTCCCGCGCTTTTTAAGCGGCTGAAGAGGGGCAAAAAGCGAGCGTTCCCCTGGACGGTGCATCACAGAGCACATAAAAACGTGGTCTATCGAACCGCAAAAAGCGATCCCCAAGTCATTCCCGGCTACCGTTTACGCACGAGGTCAGACGAGCGTGTCGCACTAATCCGGGAATGACTAAGGTCGAAAATAAGATGGCTCGACTCGATGTCGAGCGCAAAAATTGAGATTTCGCGGGCGAAAGTATGGGGCTGCCGACGTATTGATTCTCGGTCGGTGGAGAGAGGCAGCAGCGCGCCTGTGCCCGGCAGCCGTTCGTTCGTTCACGCAAACCAAGAGCGAGAGCGGGAGCGAGAGAGTAACGGGCGGATTCGGGGTGGGAATACTAGTGCGAGAGCGAGACCGATTCACACAGCCGCACTCGTCGTTCCCCGTGGATCCTGCCACCGAGTCGCTGCTTCCGAGTCCAGTCTTCCCCTAGGCACTCGGCAGGCCGGTACCTGTTTCTCGAAGCCGACACGCGCTCCGTCGTTCTCGCGCGCACACATACACACGCATACATCCCTTGCGTACGTCACTCGTCCTCACATATAGATACATATATGCTCCTCTCACGGTTCAGCCACTCACCCTTGCGAAACGGCGTCGCGTACTCGCGTACGGACACGTGTGCCTAAGTGTTCGCACACGTACAAGTGATACGTGCAAACAAACGTATATATATACATATATATATATATACACACGCATATCCACTTTTCCTAAAAACACGCGTACAATATATACATACACCCAACGTACATATACATACATACACACATGTCGTACCAGCAGCCGTGCAATCAACGATACGCGCACAGGTAGATACGTGTCGCGGTGTACAAGTATGTACGCGAGCTAGAGAGCAACGCCAAGAAAGAGCACCGAAAACCGCGCGTGTAGGTGCATACGCACATCAGCGCGGCTCACATGTCGTCCGCCCACACTGTGTACGCGCGCACGCGAGACAGCAGCGAGTCGTGCACCCTTAACAACGAGCGGTCGTCGTCGTCGTCGTCGTCGTCGTCGTCGTTGACCGTCAATTACGCGCGTCGATCCGCGTAGGAGCCGATTCCTCGTACAGCCTAAACGATCGCCTTGATTTTCCTGATCCGAAAGTCCTTCGATTCGTCGTAGATACACCTCCGCGAGAAAGATCGGTCTGGCGGCTCCGACCTGAGCACACGAACGAGAATAACGATTATTGGAACACGCCGGGTCCCGGAGCGCCACTCCGAGGAGCAGACTCTCGAGACTCGGAGTTTCCGACAGACGCCAAGGCGTCTTCGAGAGAAGTAACCCCATAGCGTCGAAGCAGCGCGTCAACGATCGTTTCAACGAGAGGACGAAACCAGAGCCTAAAAGAGACAGATCGCGAGCAGGCGAGGATCAGCAACAATCCACTTTGCTGTCGACGGGTCATGCACCTCGTCGAGAGGGTGACGACGAACTTGCGAGAGCGAGCTCGGCTCGGCACGGCGATCTCACTTGCCTGGAGACAAGTTCTGGACCTGTAGTAGCAGCCTAAACAACCAGTGATCTTCCTACAAATTATAAAGATATATATATATATATATACATATATATATATATATATACATATTGCACATACTTGACCGTCGCACGCGCGTCTATTTTTGTTGCCACCGTCGCGCGCCGCGCAAGAAAGCGGCTTAAGGAACGGCGGAATATCGAAGAGTTCCAAAGTATCACTTGTTAACGAACACGAGATCACTTGCACCAAGGGAAAGAAGGAGAGAAAAGTAATATTTCTATACATATAAGAAGAGCGTACATATCTTAACGACGTTGACGATTCATAGTATATTTTGATCATAACGAAAAATCGGAACGAAAAGTCGATGGCTGAAGAGAGGAGCAGACAGGAGATGAAGATATAACCGACAAAACAATCGTGACAGGCACAATAATAAACGACCTTAAGAACAAGAGTATAATATAATTAACGGTAGATTAAAAAGACTATTATAGTGTGATAAGACTGGAAACGGGGTCCTGGTGGATCCGTGAAATTTTGTATGCCGGCGGTGTATTATCGACGAGGAAGCATGTATGAGGGCGGCATGGCTGGTGAACGACAGGTATGTTCCCGCAAAATAACGATCTACAGATATACCAAAATTATCGATCCCATCGAAAAAGAAATTTTTAGTTGTTAGTTAGGTATCTTAATTATTATATGGATTACACATGGTATACCACAGCTTATTAAATATAACACTAACGAATATTGCATCAATTCTTCTTATTCCATATTTCAAGCATTGCACTTGACATTTAAAGTCTACTTTATGTTCCAGCTTACATAACATATATGTACAAGTGTATTAAAGCGTAAATTTATTCTACATAATGTATATACCGACTGCTAAAACAAACTACATCACTTGTCCTTTAAGCCTATTTCAATTATTATCTAAAATCCATTTCAATGTATGAATCTCTTTACATACGTATGAATGAAAAATATATATATATATGATAAATGAGATCCTTTAATGTTCTCAAAATAAATCAACCTGATGAATATGGCATAATTCTAGAATGAATTCGGCCATTTAAAAAACTTTAGAGATCTCTTCAGAATAGAGGAAATTCGGAAAAGCTTTAGGAAAATGCCAAGTCTCCTAAAAAACCGGAGGAAATGTCATAAAGCTCCGCCGAGAGGGTTACCGTTTATCGCGTCGATATAACCGCAAGCTGATTTGGAACCCTTTGTTCCGCCGTGAAAGTGTAAAAAGGAGAAAATTAATGAACGTCTAGAAAGCTTTGAGCTAAAGATATAAAACTGTGATTCAAATTTTAAATACGTATTTCTTAATTTATTTTAAATATGCAAATTCATTTTTCTCCTAAGATTGTAGAGCAATTACTTTGAAGAGCAATTCATAAAATATTTAATCACAAGTTTCAATTCAGCTAAATAAAATGACAAAAATCATATATTCAGAATGTTGGTAGTCGAACATATGATTAAAATGATTAAAGCATGATTAATAGAAAATACAAGATTTTTTATCTTAATTACGTTTAATTACATTAAATCTTAAAAATTAACAAAACATATGTTTAAAAACCATTCTGAATTAAATTGAAGAAGTAACCACACATTTATTAATACGTATTTATATTTTCATGCGCATATACATTATCTTGTGAGGTATCACTCTGAGAAAGATGACTTGCCAGCAAAGGTTGAACTCATGTTAAAAGGATTCTTCGTTTTTCTATAGCAGAAAATTTCACGAGAATAATATGCTAACAAGCCAATGAATAATTATATTTTCTTCCGCGATGCTAATGTAATGTGCATAGAAACATATAAATTTTACGAAGAATAAATTTTACTCTACTTTTTCATTTATACGGTGTACCTAAATAATGCAAAATAAATTTCCATTATGACATAATTCAGCAATGTTCTAGCTCATTTTTTATACCAATCGTGAAAATTCTAAATTAATTTAAAAACATTTTAAAAAGGTCTCATTTCTAAAAATTACTGAGAGTGTTCAAAATTAATTTTTGCAATTTTTCTATTAAAAATATTATTTGAACATGACCCGGATTCTCTCTCTTAAGCGTGCGTTGTTGTGAATGATTCATTCGATAAGTATTACTTACAGGTAGAGAACCTTTATGAATGAGAGATAAAGGTCATTAATCAGTGTCAAGTTAACCGTGATTGTTTTATTAAAAGTCATTCTTAGAAGATCCCATAAAAATCCCATAAAAATATAGCAAACTATACTTTAACAAAATCATACGGCTATAGGATTTATAGGTGAAATTTCCACCATAAATCTTGATAGACTTCTCCATATGGAAAAAGCAGATCGTTGCATCTCAAAGTATTTGCGGTGAGATAGATTCGCGTTATAATCGATTTTCCCCGAGGCTACCGATATTTACAGCGAGCGCATTTATCTCCAACATAAAATATGCTCGTTGTATGCGTTGAATCGAAGAACGAAATAGAAGAGTTCGTGCGATTAAAATTGCATCTACTTTGGTGGCAAGTGTAATTGAGCTCCGTGAAATCTAAATTGAAATGGGTGGGCGGAAGTCAGACGAACGCAAGAAACGTCGAAGGAAAATTGGATGCCAAATTGATGCGAAATAACGTTCTCGTAAATTCTGGAAACCATTCTAAATTCTCGTATCTATTTACACCTGTAACAATTTGCGATTTCTTCCAACTGCGGATTTTCGCAGTTTATGCAATTTATTGCAATTACGAGTTTTTCGCAAGAAGTTATGTCCTTCGTTGAAAAAAAGCTTTATCGATGTAATACATCTTCGAATATTTGTCTAGGAAGGTCTTCTCTCGATAGTCGGTTATTTTGTTCTAGCAGTATTATTTTAAACAAGAATCTTTTCAAATAGAGCTATTTCTTCTGCCTCCTACTTCGTTGTATAATACATACACACACGAAACGCTATCGAACCCTTGAACCCTCTCATGTCAGGGAGGATTCCCGAAGGAAATTACTCTTCCAGCACGATACCGTATAAATGGGGAAATAAACAAAAATTTTCAACTCGATTTGTAGGCAGAATTAAGAATTGCCCATCGAAGCAATGAGTTTGAAACAAGGTTTCCATAAAATCAGATTTCAGCAAAATCTTCTGACATTCAGTGATTTTATACAAGTCATTATTACATTTTATTTCAGAAATTATAACAATTATATATATTAAGTATAAAAAATTATAATTATTATATATTAAAAGGACCAATGTGTGATATCGTATTTAAAATGTAATTAATAAAGAGATACATATGTTATAACAAAAGACAAAGGCTTTTTCGACAAATTTAATACATTTTATTAACAAAAGTCATATCTTATTCTGTAATAATTATAATAAAGATATAATAACTGAAATTTATAAAATGATTTTTATATAAATTAATTTATAAATTAATTTAAACGATCACAATTACACTTTCCGATGGATCATCACGTTAATTATCCGCGTTTGAAAATAACGCGTTGCGTTACTGACATGAGTATTAATAAAGTTGTGAAGCGTCGGGAATAAAACCATGTGACTTATCCGGAAAGCTCATCTACGTGCTTTATAATTTAAAGTCACGCAAGTCTATTAACACTTGTGCGAGGCTCACACGCTCCATGTGTCGGTCTAATCTTTTCACTATCGCGATGTTACAAGTTCGTGTTCGCGCAGTTCAGCAATAGTATTTATTTACGATTTTTATACGTAAATTTTAACGTTATACATGCGACTTATATAAAATACGTAATTAATACGTAATTAACCGTGCATCCTATTTCTCTTGTAGTGGAAAACCGGCTTGCGTTACGCTTGCGTAGTTCATCGGAAACGAGTTACGAAGGGAGATTTATGCGCCATTCGCACGGCAGTAAAACGGCGGACGAGAAGTTCGTTCTTCTATCACAACAAAGCTTGCGGTCTTGAGTAATTTTCAACGATTAAAAGCATGTCATTTGCAGAATGAGTTTCTGCCACTTGCCACAAAACACGTCGCACTTTATCTAATTTGATGCTCATTTAAAACAAGTACTTAGAGATCGTCTGTATCAAGTGATGTACTGACAAAGACATCTTCAATAAACGTAACAAATTAATTGCAGAATTAATTATAGAAGATAATTACAAAATTTCAAGAAAGACTGTTTCAAGGCAAAAATATTTAATATATTTTTGCCTTGAAATATCAGATTCGAATCAAAATAGA
This sequence comes from Aphaenogaster ashmeadi, assembly GCA_003063805.1. Classification (NCBI taxonomy): domain Eukaryota; kingdom Metazoa; phylum Arthropoda; class Insecta; order Hymenoptera; family Formicidae; genus Aphaenogaster; species Aphaenogaster ashmeadi. Next base: position 129,197 of record NJRQ01000459.1, read on the forward strand.
TATTTAACAGTTCAAAACGGTTATAGTATAAAAATTGTAGTTATCCAATTTGCTAGTTTATAAAAGAAAAACGCGATGAATTTAAAAACTGATACGGGTCAGCTTAATTCCGGAGCGAATATCATATAATGAATATGCCATGAAAATACTGTTTAATCGAATAGTCTTCAACGACAGTTTCGAGGAAGGAAGGGAGTCTCGTGGCATATCTATGGAATCGCCTGGAATCCAATCACGAATAAACGGATTATCTTAACCCAGGCCTGCTCTATCTTTATTTATACAACAACGTCGTTAACCAGGACGAGCTGTATGAAAAGGATTTTCATAAAATTAATGTATTCAGTTACGGTGGAGGAAATCATACAGAATGTACTTTTTGAGAATGTATTTATGTAATTTTATTTGGGATACAGAGTATCCTTCGCTTTAGAAAAAAGATAAAAAATAAGACATTAATTTTTTTATAGCAATGTTAGAGAAGACAAGCCGTCAATTATTAATTTTCAGATAAATTACCGTTAATTACCGTTTAAAAACTAGTGTCAAAAAAATCATTCGCATACACGACGATAGAAAATATGTCCAAAGCAAGATATGTATACTCGATACAAGCTTGCTAGTCTGACCGATTTAATATGTCACGTTATGACGCATGTAAATTTTCTATAGCAACTCACCGAGTTCATTCAACGAGTTAACAAACTTCGTGTCAATGCAGCTAATGCTTTCCATAATTAACTATAGATGTAAGCATCACTATTCCAACACAAGTAAATGCTCCTACGTAAAATTACAAGAGATTGCAATTATCAAAAGAGATCCGTGCGACGAATAATAAAGCATTAATGACAAACATTAATAACTACTTAAATAAAATTTCTAAACTTTATTTAGAAGATGAACGAGAACATAAAAGAACTTCTTAAATATAATTAATATAGCAAATGTAATCAATCAAAGAATACGTTAAAATACATATATCTTGGAATTTGATTATTTCAACTTTTTAACTCAGTATTATATATATGCAGTATATATATATATATGCAGTATATATAACTTCGCATATATATATATATATATATATATATATATATATATATGCGGAAATTAAAAATCACTTCTTGAAATACCTCCGAAAAACTTAATATACCTACAGATTACTGCAAAGTTGAAATAATCAAATTCCAAGATATATTTTAATGTATTCTTTGAGAAAGAAAGAGAGAGAGAGAGAGAGAGAGAGAGAGAGAGAGAGAGAGAGAGAGAGAGAGAGAGAGAAACGTGTTAACAAATTGATCTTTATTTCTTGCGGTTCGACAAATCTCGTACGTTGCAGTGTTACTTTTGAAATGGAAATGGTAGACTATAGTACAATAGCTGTTGGACAACTGTAACTGAATTCTCCAAATTAGCCCGGTTCTTTGTTCGTGACTCGTTCGCAGCGGCCGATGTTACGCGCATACTTGGCGGATCAATTAACGGACCGTTCTAGCTCGCATCGTGAAGCAAATTGGTCCGATAACTCGTTTTCATCGGTTTCCTAACTTTTGTTCGGCAAAATTTCTCTGTATCAACGGAGCCGTCAGCTAATCCCGTATAACCTAGGATATTTATTTCAATTCCTTCAATCTTTTCTCTCACGAATCAAAGTAGAGTTTTCATTTATACTCTTCAGTGCCCCGGATTTCTCCATTCTATCGACGTAATCTCCCTTTTCTGTCATGACGGGAAATTGGATCGAACCGATCGCGGTTGGTCGAGAAACGCCACATGCCTTTCGCTGTCATTTCGTTTGGTGCTTATTCGATAGTGAATCGAGATTCATGGAAGAAGAAAATACGTCCTGCCTATCTTGTCGCTATAGTAAGATCGGTGTTTCCGAAATTCTTAATGAAGCGCGTTTGTGCAGTGACTTGAATGAGAAAAATTGGCACGTTTTTCTTTGAAAAATCTATTTGTACAAATTGCGCGACGTCTGCGCAATCACATCGCTATTTGCCGTCAATATTTCGATTGATTGAGCATTTTAGGAAAAATCTAGTTTAAAGAACCAGAACTAGAATCAGAACCGTTTAAAGTCAGCATATTTGTAAATAAACGTGCGCCAACAAAACGAAAAATATCGCGTCACAATGCCAGATTACGCAAAGAGGAAATTGATCGAAGGCAAAGAAAGAGACCAGGCTGTCCTAGATAAATAAAAAACGAAAATCGTATCCTGCAGGACGACGTGAGCCAGGAAGGAAATGGTGAAATGAGAAAACTCGAAGAAAGACGATCGTAGACGGAGTGAAAGCTCATGCATCTTTTATAAAGGTGCGGAGAGACTTAGCAACTACGCCGCGCCGCAAGTGAGTAATCGCATGTATGCTATTCTCTTTTCTAAGAGGAAAAGAAAAAAATAGTCGAAAGTATAAAAAAAAGTATAAAAAAATAATGAGTTGAAACAAGATAACAAAACTTCAATTCGAGCACCCGTAACAAGAGATTTAAATCCTCTGATTAACACAGCTGCTGACCTTCTTCTTTTCAGGAGACTTCGCAAAGGAAAAGTAAAGAGAATTCATAAAATTATACTTAAGTCTTAAAATCAGTCCAATCTATCCGTCGGATCTCATTCGCGATTCCCGCTCTTTGAACGCTTTAATTAAATTTATCTGCGAGAAGCTTCTCTTTCTCTTCTATGCAGCACATTCGTTTAGATCGGATATTCTTTATGGATCGCCAATTTTCTGAGCAAAAAACTCGCAAATACTATTGATCCTGGCGTATGTTATGCTTTTCTTATTTCAGTAATAAAATGATTTTTCAAATTAATAGATTTTTTTTAAAGAAGTAGAAGATAAAACATTAGGCTTTAGATATATAATATGATCTCGAACGATTCCACTTGTCAATGCTTTCGAATTAATTATTTAAAGCATTCTCGGTGACTTACATAGAGATGCTCACCCCATAAACGAAACGATAGGCTGCCATCTGCTCAAGTCACAGCAGGTGGCAGCCCATCACTCTCGCCGTTGTAACGGCGTTCACGTTCATATTCGCGAAACTCCAATTTTGTAAATGAAAGATGTAACAAAGTGAAGAGATCAATCACAAACGAAAGTTCATCCACTTAGCACGTTCACTTCAATTATGTCAAGCAGGCAACGCACCAAATAAAATTACAAATAAGTCTCCACATATAAACTATTAACATGTCCGCAACATCCGTTATTTATATTTGTTTAGAAAAAATTTTGAAAAATTCATGTGCGCTTCAAAAGATCAATCATAACGGAGAATTAAAAATTAGAAGAAATCGTGACTCATCCCGCGTGACTCATTGAACATATCATATCTGACACTTCTGTATATTGATAAAGAAAATTTATAATAAAATAAACATATTATTTTTAGACTAAAAAAATTCAGGGATATAAATTATGCAATTGCCATTATTTATCCTCTCTATCAGCGTTGTAGATATAAATTGCATTGTTGTGTTTAACGGTCATTTAAATTAAAAATACGTAATGCCGAGCGTAATATGTCAGTGGTTTATGAATAATTACACCAGTCCGGTTATAAGTATGTCACGTTGCAGTGTTAATGAACACGTGGGAATTGCTTAGCGTTATTTATCGGATTATCATGATAGCACGAATAAAATTTCTACACCAGGGACAGGATATCGATGTTTGAGATAACAGCATCGATATATATATATATATATATAACTAGAATATTTTAACAGAATACAAAATATAACAAGAAAAAATAATTTGGATTGTATTATTTTTCTCTTTGTATTAAGTTTCTTTGTAATATGCCATGACTAGTAACGATGTCGTTTTTCATCGAATTTTCCGTGAATAGGACGACACGCGATTATGCGTTAATAACATCCCGATTATGTGTGAGACTGTGATCGCGGGGTAAGTTATTTCCGCACGTCACAACGTCATGTATGGTCATCGCGTATTAGAGCGATAAATTCACGAACCGCGCTCGTTACGGAACATAAGTTACAGACCCGTGCTCTCGCTACAGTATCACGGATAGAGATACGTCAGGAAACACTTCGCTACCGCGATGCGACATCGGAATTGATTGATGATATCTCGCGAGCTAAATATTCACCGGTGATATCGAAAATTCCGCGAATAGCCACGTAAGCCGGGAGATGAATTTCGCACGTAAAAGCGATTAACGGTATCGTGGATAGCACTCGGATCGATATCGCGCCAGGGACTTCGTTCTTATTATTGTTAATACCAATGCGGCGAGCGAGAAATAAAAAAAAAGATATCGTCGGTTAAGAGCTTAACAATTTATATAATCTTAATGAAAAATGAAATCCCGCGTCGACGAATACATAAATTCATGGACTTTTGGGAATTTTCATGCAAGGCAACCGATTTTCCTACGAGGAGATAGCTATTTCAATTATTCGTCGGTTACTCGTGCGTCGCGCTCGAGGAAACCCGTTGGAATTTCATCGTGAAAAATAGAGTTCCGGTTGGCGGAAATTATGCAAAGTTATATTGAACTTTGCGCGAGACACTTGCGAGCGGCGGCCTTCGTTCCTAGTTCCTGCTAACGACAAACGTCTGTCATTAAAATATAATGCGATAGAAATAAGACATCCTAAATAAATGCACACTTTTTATCTGTAATTCTATAGCGTTATATTTATAAGAACGATACACACTAATGTCTCGATAAAAACGAAAATCATGGAATTAAAATCTTGCCTAGAGACATATAAAATATTTAAATTAATTGAAGTAATATACATATTGCAGTATGACGTTCCTACGATTTCTTCGCATTTTAAAAACGCTCAAATAACAGCAACAAATCGTTAACATAAAATGCATTACGCGTTTACGAGATATATCACATATTGAAAACGCAATGTTTATTTTAAATTTGATTTAACGGTTGTGTAAACTGCGCGACGAACAAATGAAAAACGTTCATTGTGTGTATGTGGAAAAAATTCGCAGATGTCAGATAAATGGTATCATAGTGGCCGAATAAATAAAATCGTTTCTTTTTCTGGACAAAGCGTTGTATTAATAATTTTTCATTCAGACGGGAACAATACAATCTTTAGACAACCGTGTAATTTATGGATGCCACTGAAAACGTTTTCTTTTCCTCTTATGTCAGTGATTTTATCGGTATCTCTTACAATCGCAAGAGAAAATATAGCGATTAGTTAACACCAAATTGATATTATTACAGCCGAGTCTACGTCATGATATTACAAACGTCAGATAATAAGACGTTTTAAAAAATATAGTTTTATCCCGCATAGCCATTCACGCTTCCGTACACGCATACAAATCAACACGCAACGAAGTGTCGTCATAGACACCTCTCTCATTTACATAAGACGATCGAATCGGGATGAATGGAGTCGTCTACGTGCGTGCGGCTCTATGTGTATGTGTGTGTATGCACGTCTGCACAGTGCACGCATTCATCTCTCAGAACAATAGTCCGCGAGTTCGTCCCTTCGCTCCACGTCATAGCTCGTATTCCTTTTCCCTCCTTCGAGGCAGACATCTCTGAAAGGAACGGCGCACGAATGCATCGTATAATTGTGTGGAAAATGCAGTATAACCGCTACAGTTCGCGAATGCTCAGGGCGCGTTACGTAGTTTTACGAAGCTACCACAAACCCCAATGCAATTCTGCGCAACGCGAGCAACGCGTCACCGTCGCTATAGTCATGTACAACTGAAACAAATACGGAATATGCGTTACCAGTATACGGACGAACCTGCTGGTTATTTTGAAATCGCCCTGGGTTAGACGAGGCGACGATGTTAATTAAAACAAGGGGTACACCAGCAGCGAGATAGACCAGTCTATAAATGCAAACTATCTGCGAACACTCGACTGTTTTTGTATTAAACGCTAAACGTCTATGCGGGATCTATTTCTTAGAAAGATAGTAAAAATTGTGTGTGTGGAAAATAATGATAAATGTTAACGCACAATAATTACCTGCTAACTTTATTCGTTCTTACTTAACTTAACTTTACTCATTATATTCTTAAGCCGTCGATTATTTATGTGAAAAATTTGACTTAATTTTTATTTATATATTTTATTTTATTTTATATATTTTATTAAATATTTCAAAGCGATAAGTTCTATAGCTTGTAGCCTTGATGTTTGTTATTACGGCAACAATGATGTTTGTTATTACGGCGGTTTAGTAAATACGAGCCTGAAGGCCTTTGAGAAAGAATCAACACTTTATCAACTATATCGAAAATCCAAAAATGGAATGTCACATGATTCCAACCTGATTTTATGCACTTACCAAAATGCAATATCTTTACAGATTTCCACGTTAATCTCACATAGAGAACGACCGCTATGTTCGGACCGGAGTCTGCGAGCGGTCGCCAGGGTCGGCCAGGCGGTAAATTTGGCGGTCGAGAGATTCGTGACCGTCGGCGAAACGATCGCGGACGACAACCCGGAGATCAAACAAGACATGTACGAGGCATGCAAGGAGGCGAGAGTTGCGGGTAAGTGTAATAACACTTGTGATAATCGTACATAATACTGATAATAACATAAATAAATGTACAAATTAAAAACCAGAGCTTTAAATATGTTCTAGTCTGATAAAATTAAGACATAACAATTCTTTCGTAAATCCGTTAGAGTGTCTTCGCAATTTAAAGATGACAAGACTCTGTCGTTTTAATATATTTGATTCCTATTAAATTAATGAATTTTTTGAATATGTTATATAACATTCGAATTACATGTTATAATATATTATCATCAGAATTACTTATTGTTAGTCGAAAGATTTCCATTCATAAAAAAATATAGTGCAATAATGTCAATAATTCTCACATTTCATTCGAAGTAAAGAAAAGTGACATCACTGTGAGTTCCATGGAACGAACGAACGAGTTTCATAGAACGGATGAAAATTATGCGGCATGACATAAACGCAAATTCAATGCAAATGTTCTCGCGAATATTACGATAGTGCATTAATCAAAAGTTAGGACAATACAAACGTATCCAATTGCACATTACAGAGTAAATTCGCATTAAAACTTGGCGTATTTTGCACGCCAACATCATGCATCATATTGTTGGAGATTATGTGAGCAACTTTAGAACGGTGTGTTATCTAGTAAAGAAACAATACTATGCAGAAATTTGTGTTAATTTGTTAAATTTTGTATTGTCCAATATTATTGAGAAAAAAAATTCAGATGTTGCTTTTAGCGAGCAATGTACTTTGCTAATCATGATATTATCCAAGAAAAAACGCAAAAGATAAGACTTATTAAATTTTAAATGCTAATTTTTTAAAAATTTAATACATATATACACCTAAATGATGCAAATAAAAATAATGTAAACAAAGCAAACGATATTGTAGCGAAATTTCTATCTTGTCTATAAATTTTATTACAGTGATATAATTTGAAGTACTTTAATACTTTCATCCAGATTATATTTATTGAAAACTTTATATTCTCCTTTGAGATTATCTCCTTCTCGAGAGCAAATTGCATTATACTTGCACCAGTTTCTTTTCCGCGAATAACATTATCTCAAGCAGGTAGATATATATATATATATATATATATATATATTTCACTATCCCAATGTTTAGAATAATTATATTACTTCGGATAAATTCGCAATCAGATGATAAAGTCGCTCATGAATACAAAATTCTATCGCGTTGCACGTTATTATAAGGATGTATAGTCCTAAGAATAAAGAAAAATAATAAAATAGAATATACAATTCTCTCGTTTTTTAATTTGATATTACTTTTGAGTCGTAAGCTTCAAGATCTTCGAATATAACTATTCGTCAAATAGGTTAAGAAAATCTGATTTGCGAAAATTTAAGAGGACGCATCGCGAATTACTCCAACGCGATTTTATGATTCGCGTTGCGTACGATCAATATTCTTTTTAGCATGTAGGTTAGTATCTTATAGCCTCCTCGCTTTGTAAGAACAGAAGAGGGAGAAAGAAAGATAAAAGTACGCAAGTATTAAGGGTTTAAATATTTCACGCAACTATATATGGTAAACATTTTGGTATTATACATTCGTATAAAAGCGGATCTTTCTCTACATTAACGCATGAGGAAACACTTTCGGATTCGAACGCTAACATTGAACATCGAAAAGATACAAATTGCACCTCTCATACGCAACCTTGCGCGGACAACCTCTAAGAGCACGCAAACCGGAAGAAGGCTCCATGCACGCGAGGATAAGGCTCGTAACCTTTGAACGTCACTCTCCGAAGTCTTATCATCGGCAGATTATATCTTCTCGTATCTTCACGCTAAGCTGCACATTGCAGAACGACGAATCGTACTGCTGCTACCATGTGGAAACAGCGCGCGCGATGACCCAGTTTCACCAAACCTTGAAAGGTTTTTCACCACCTACATACAAGAAAAGCTGCGACGTATCTTTGCCAAATAGCGGAAAAGTAATGGCCGCAGTAAGGACCGCGGATATTTCTTTCCAGCACACCTGTTCGCTCTTCCGGGAGAATTGTGCTATAGAGAGAAATGGTCTCGGAAGTCTTCAACGCGAAAAGTCACGCTGCGAAGATCCTGAGGAAAGCTCTCGCAGCAAGACCTGTGCTCGGCACAGGTTCAATGCAAAGAATGCTCTATAATTCGAGAATAAAAAAGACAACTAATATAGTATAAAGCGAGACTAGAAATGAAAATTCATTTATGACTGTATCAGTCCAAGAATTTATAGCATCGCTTATATATTTAAGAAATACTATTATTACATCAGTTTTTCTCTTCACTGTCATCGATCTTGTGCTTAAGGGAAACGGTGATATATAAATAATAAACCGAGCTTTCGTCACAACAACCGAGGTCAAACAAGATTCTGTACAATTAGAAACGGCATATTTCACGAATTTAGAATATCGATAAAAAATTCTCGATAATACATTATAGGATGTAAAATTTGATTACTGGACTACGTAGAATTGTTTATAGAAGCACGAGACGTATCAATTCGAAGTAATGAAATAACGTCGAAAGGGCACCGATATTACGGCGATTGTGCGGAGACATGCAAGCTTACTACCTGCTGGCTTGAACAAATCGTTTCGCGTGGTATCGCGTGTAAATCGGTGCACCGTAAGTGTAACTAACCGTAGAATTGCGAACGCTATCGTGCCTGGGATTCACTATGACACAGCACGCGACGAATTTGTATAAACCGCTGGTGGTTTTTGCATACAGATCACCCTTCATACGTACGTTTAGGTTGAGCTACTACTATCACGAAAACCGCCATTTCTCAAAATAAAAAATAAAAAATTTTTGTATCTTTGTGAGATATAAAATTGAATTTTAAGTAGCAACTATACGTGACAGGTCGCATACGTTTGCGGCGTGCAAATCGAATGGAAGAAGCGCGACATTGCGCGGAATGCTTAAACGCTTGGTTATGCTCCCTTTCCCAAGATAACGCTATTTTCGATGCTTCGGGGAATTTAAACTCACACACCAGAATCAGCAACAGAGAGCAAGCGCATAACGAAAAGCAACCACCGTAAAAGATAAGTGGCGACATGCCAAATTTATATATCGGAGGAAACAGCATACAGTAAGGATAAAGCAACACTGAGGAATAGTCGCACCTATCTAATCACAAACGCAAACGAACTATAGTCACTGCCAACTGAGTGCTCTCGAGCAAGATGATGGATGCGTAGACGTTGTGCGCTTAATATCCGGCATCCGTTTTAAACCGGGTGATAATTACTAAAGAATTACAAAGATCGCATTTCATGGTACGTTAATATGTAGCACGTAATATCAAATTGAAAGTACGTAAGTTCTTCATTTGGTTCTTCATTAACTTCTCTGTCGACATGCTGTTGCGACGAAACGGTTACCGATGATCAATCGGAACCATGATGTTACGAAAAACGAATGCAAAAGCAGAGATCGAATTCGGGATAATTGGTATTAAAACGGTTACATGCAAGTACAGGCTGGAAATATCGTGGCGCGTGGAGCGAAAATAAATTGTCCGAGAATTGAAATATCGAACACTGGGGTGAAATCGAAGGAAATCGCCGGTGCTGTTGATGAAACAGGAAGATATCGGCTCGAGACACGCTGTGAATTTTGTAGTTCCGATTTCGTTTTTTCACGATTATAGCAATCAACGTGAAACAAGTCGCTTTCATAATATATTTTTGCATTAATATTATCGGTGTACCGATTTATATCTTGATCATCTTTTACGATCGAATCAATTTAATATAACTTTATTAATTACTGATGTATGAACAAACGAGCATATATATAGAGATGTAGTATTCATGGACATATTAGTCTAATCTCGTGTGTAAAAATTATAACGTTTGTAGTATTTTGGTGTGAAACAAATCTATTAAAATGTTTGCATATGTAAAATTAATACAGATATTTTATAGAACTTATATACAATTTGTTCTACTATTTGTACATCGTGGTTAATTCGTTCCGCCGCGTAATACTTTGTAAACAGATTAATATCCTCGACAGATCGATCAAGTTAATACCATGATCCTCGATACTTTTGAAATCAAACGCCGGCGATTCTACCGTAATATTCTTCGCGCAAATAAGCCGACATTTTCCCGACATAACGGTGATAAATCTATTTTTATGACGGAACTAACCGAATAACAAAAAGTTTTCAGCTTGCAGCATATACGGGCACAAGAGAGCGATTTTTATCATGACATGTCACTTGGGAAAAACGCGATATAAATTCACTCGGCGTACTTTAGTAGCGAACAGTAAAAAGACCCGTTCAGATAGGGCCATCGTAAAAAACCGATAAAAGAAATAACAAATTGGATTACACTGCGCAAACTTGCATAAAAAGCTGTACAAACGAAAATCATCTACATTGTATATAGTGAGATACTATTAACGAAGAAGCATTAATGTAAATATCGGAACAATTTAGCAACGCGATGGTAAATGCGGATAAACGTTCTGCTAACGAGTAAAGTTAGTGATTCATTAGTCACATTCATCGTCATTGATCGTCCATAAGCCCATGATTATCACGGTTATCATAAAACGTCGTTCCGCGCTATTTACTCCAGCAATTTAATGGTACTCACTGATGAACGCAAAACCACTTGTACCTCTTGCACAATTGCAAATCCATATTATATAAAGAGAGTAACGTTCTCTTGATAATGTTGGAACAACTTTCCTAAAGACACTTTCCGCATTGATGACATGCAAAATAATTAAATAGTACTATCGATTACATATGCAAATACATCGTTTACCTATACACGTACTTGTTACATTCATAGATAAATAAATTACGCTTAAAATTTTAAATAATAAGAATATCAATTATATCAATGTAATATATAAAAACTTTTTCACTACTTTGTAAGATAGAAAGTCCGTTTGAACGAAAAAGAACCATCTTCTTTAAATTTGTCTTTTATTCAGTTAATTATTGCAAGATTGCTATAATGAGAAGAAATCTCAGAGATGCTGAAATACCAATCGATATGGATATCATATTCATAATCAAATCCAAAAATAAATCGTAGCATTGATTACAGTTGTGCGTTACCATCAAAGCAAATTATTCGTTTATGATTGGAGCTCTTCTAATCACGCAAGCTAAAGCAACGCATAATTGTTCTTTCAACATTATCGCGTGCCAGCAGAAAGTTATAAGGGTAGCAATTAAGCGATTGATACGCATCTTGGAAAACTTTAGTTTGGTCAAAATTCACGTATCGTATTTCATAACAATGATTTGATTTCCTCGCATGTTCGGCTGCTCTCACATCTACTGTATCTGTCTGATAAATCAAACAGATACAGCGCGTAGCATTTTGTAACGGTGTTGATGAATAACACGCGGAACAAAAAAAAACGGTTCTTTTCACTCACGAGCAAGAAATAAAAACGTAAATGTCAATCTCAAGTTTGACGTGCTTATCCCGGCCCGATGTATTTTGCCCCGTGGATCATAAAAAGCGCACTCCTAGAACACGCTTCTGCGCGTCGCATCTCTCCAATTGCAATCCACCCGATGCATCCACCAGTGGATGCACCCGGATATCAATATCGAGATAAGTGACGTGTGCTCTATTTGCTTCGTTGCGCTCAAAAATATGTCAAAGACCGAAATTAGGCAGGCGCTTCTATTAATAAAATAGTCTGCTTATATATTGCATCAATTGTAAATTATTTCTTTTTTATGATATTAATTTTATAGTAATTATTTAAGTAAAATGCTAAATTCAAAGAAGAAAGATAGTTCTTCTTCATTGATATGTGTTTCTTTCGTACTTTATGACATAAAATACAGGCAATACAGAGTTATTGGCTCTAAATTGCTGATAAATACGTGGAAAAAATCAACCGATCATTGGAATAATTGAACACGTAGAAACGTGAAATCGTATGAAATCAATGCACTTCGATTTTTAAATTAGGTCAAGTTCTCTGCGTACTTACGTAACAGTTAGTCTATATAAAACGCTATAAGGATTCCATATCGAACCGGCTGATCTTTATGCATCGCTATACTAATCAGTTCGGTAGAAGGATATAAGGCAATTTACCTTCTAAAAGAATAAGGGTGCGGCACACAAAAAGAGAATATTGCAATATCTTTAATCTTTGCATTAAGTATTCAATTACGGATACCTTAGATATTTATTAGCGATATCTCACGATAGATCGTAGCAAATATTTAAATCACACATAGTATATACAATAATTAATTTCAAAGTTTGCAACGCACAATTTGTTGGAACGGAGAAGAATGAAGCGGTGCTTTTCTCGTTAACTAATGGGAAAAGTATCTACCAAGTAGAATGGTGAACAAGTTCTGCCGAGGTATAAACAGGGATAATTCGCAGTGGCCTATGAGAAAAGTTTATAAACATCGAGTTGATGAAGAAACTGTCCGGAGAAGGAAATTGATGAATAGAATTTAACGGAAACGTGCGACACACATGAACGACAGAATGTTACTATAGGGGATTTGTAGACACAGATAAATTTTATCTATTTCACTGAACACACAATTAGCGTTTTCCCTTAATTATCCGATATAAAGGAACGAATAGTACTGATTATAATCAATTGTTCTCTTATCGATTCTCCCTATAGCAGTTTACCTTCAGAACGTGAGCTCCTAATGGCGATGAACAATTAATACATGATAATAGCCAGCGGCGATATTGTGTTTCGCGTTAACTACGGTTCTCTAATTCCGAAAATAATTATTTAATGATACAGCAACCCTCACGTCTCATATTCGAAGTATTTCCGATCAATGATGATATTATTAGAAAACGTTATGCACAAGTGCAGCTTGGAAAAAGCTCTTAATATAGATTTTTATGTTATGATTTCTGACAAGATCATATTCCTAGGAAGGGTACTGAGAACGATTTTTGTATCATTATCAACAAATTATATACTAATTAATGTGAATTATTCGTATCAATTTCATTCTGTGGCTCTTTTAATAATGGGTATTATACAACTGTTTAAAAAGTATTGGACTTAAAAATACAATTAATAGATTTCAAATAAAAAAGAATAAGAATGAGCTAACGTACTATTTATACATTCAGAATATACATTCAGAAATGTAGATACATAAACCTGCATATATATATTTGGTATCCAAGTTTTCCTATAAGCGCAAGTTCGTAACGATGAGATTAATTCAGTATTAATATTGTTTAGATAAGATAACGAATGTACGAAGTAACTAATTACGAGTGTTCAAGAGCACCCGATTATTCGTAGCCGTCGTACTTAAGTCAAGGGGCTCGGTCATAATTAAATCAGTTACTCCGATTTTACGGTGACATACGATAAAAAGACGAGATGTTTAATTCATCAGTATTCCCTGTCCGTCACACTCGCTCGAAATTCGTCCGATCGATCTCTCTTTCAAGAATTAAACCTTGCCGTGGGATTAGCAAAAGAGACTATTACATTATATGTACATACTTTAATTTCTGCAGATGTATATACTATAAAATTAGAAAATGATAATGACGATTAATTATGTCACGTTTAGGCTCAGCAATCGAGAAATTATGCGAATGTGCCTTGGAAGACAGCCTGGCTGACCGAGGCTCCGTTGTAAGAGCTGCCAGATGTCTCCTAGGCTCAGTGACGAAAGTCCTCCTCCTGGCAGACATCGTCGTGGTCAATCAATTGCTTCACGCCAAGGATAAGGTCGCCCGCAGTCTCGGGCGCCTCGAAAGTGTCTCGAATTTCACGGAATTCGTCAAGGCGTTCAGCCAATTTGGAGGAGAGATGGTCGAGTTGGCGCATTTAACGGGTGATCGTCAGGTGAGATTTGTTTCTTGCAAATCAATATTTCATCAATATCTCGCGCTAACTTCCGTAGTATAACTATGACTCGATTAAACGTTACACTTCATTTTCAGAATGATCTCAAAGACGAAAGGCGACGCGCGCAGATGGCAGCGGCTCGACAGGTGCTAGAAAGGAGCACCATGATGCTGCTCACGTCCAGCAAAACATGTCTAAGGCATCCCGAATGTCCATCCGCTAAGGAGAACAGAGACACCGTTTTTTGCCAAATGAGAAGAGCGATGGATCTGATACATTACGTTGTCAAAGACGGGGTATTAGACTGCAGCGAATCTCAATCCTACTCGAACTCACAGGTAAGCTGTTCATTTCGAGAATAATTTTTAACGAGGATAATTTTATAAACGGTCACGGACGATGAAAATACATTTTACACCGTATATCATGTTAAAATTAATTTAATAAAGTTAAAAAAGTAATCAAGTTGTGAGATATTAATTTCTTCGATATTTATCTATTCGCAATATTGATTTACGGAACAATGCAAAATAGCGAATAATTTAGAAATTAATACGAAAATAATGAGAAAATAATTACTGACACGAATATTCTCTGTTAGAGCTTGCCAAGAAACACTATAATAATCGCGGTTGCCAAATAAGCTACGTTGGCTTTCAGGCATTTATGTATCCTTCATTATTATGCTGCAGCGAGAATGCATAGTATATCCATATTGTAAGGATCAGAAAGAAAAAGCCATATATGATAAAATGTTTCCGAAAGCTTTGGAAACGTTCCAAAGAGTCTTTGTCCGCCAAATTGTGATTTACGAATCGTTCCCTAATATGCGATTTAAACGACCTTGGGCCGCGATCCGCTGCCCTTGCAGAAGTTGTAAACGAGATATCGAAACGATCCCAGAGTACGACTCGAGAAACCATAAATAATGGCGCAATGTCTGGCCTGGCACGAAATCGATAAGCGATGGTCGAAGATGGTAGAGGAGAATCAGCGCAATATGTCCTACGAATATTAATCGACCACGATTGCACAGTATGTACACAATTGATTACTCGCGACGACGATTATTACGACTTCGATAAATTTGTGATAACGATCTATTTTAAATAATCTTTCGTGCTCATATACGTTCTAATATATTTTTTCCATTGATTTTTTATTGCAAGATGCTGCTAATATTAGATATCGAAAATATTCTCAATAAAATACATCGAGAGGCCCAGATTAACCGAACGATAATGAAAAAAAATTAACATTGCTAGGCTACCGTGACAAAAACCCATATAACGAGAAATTGGAAACGAAATACACGATAGAAAGTATGTGAAACCAACGATAAATAAAATCGCAGATTTCACTCATGGAATTAAAACGGATAAGCCGAAATTATTACATACTTATATACAGTGATACACTAAAAAGTAGATCTATGTAAAAAGAATTGTAAATCATAAATCATCTCACGTAAGTTTTGTCTTAAAATTAAATATACATTAAAAACTGGACATAAGAAATGAAATTGCGGAATTGCTGGCAAAATATCGTGATTTCATAACGAGAGTTTATAAAAACTCCGTCCAACCGTTATCCAAAAGCATGAAAAGTTTTTATCGCGAAAGGGAAATCGTCATGCCATAAGCGACACGGCCGTCATAAAGATCGCGAATGGTTATTCGCATCGTGCCAAATTGTGCACTCGCATTTACATATCGGCACTTCGACGCGCGATGCTTTCATTTCAGATTTCATGCCAGATTTCTTTTAGCGTAAAATAAATGAGGGGGAATATTTCACGTACTACTGCGCTTCCGAAAACCACTCGAGTCTTTGAAGAAACAACGCGAGAGAGTTAGGTCACGCTGAACGGCCTTTAACCATACTAGAAAAATATATCCTTGTATTTTACACTTAAGTACTATCCACTTTCCGCGCAACATAATCGATTTTGGAGTGATTGTAGACAACCTGGCCAAGTGGGACGCTCCCGAGCGTGGCATCTCTCTAAAAGATTTAATATTATTCGTGTCGTGTCTAATATTCGTCTCTGTCATTAGTATTTTCCAACATTATAAAACATGATTATGCGAGAGAATCCGGACCCGTTATATAATTATTTTTAAATATTTAAATAATTAAGAAAAAGATCCTACCGCATATAAAGGAAGGAATTCTCCACATCTCTCGAGAAAGATTATTTCTTCTATGTCTGCCATTACTTGCAGAGTCCGCAGCAGGAAGACTGGGATAGCAGTACCGTTTGCTCAGCATTGAAACATTTCGAAAGACTCGTCGAAACAACGAGGATGACCCTGCTGGGACCGGGCTGTCGCGAAACACTTACATCGGCGCTCGAAACGGTGGTCGAGAGGACACAGGACTTTACCGACAGCGCTTATACGAGTCACGAACACAGAGAAAATATCCTTCTGCTTTGCGATCGCGCAAAACTCGAGCTCAATACACTCTTGCGGATCGGCAATAGTATGGTAAGTCAACAGATTTTTACTATATTTGTACAAGAAAATTCGCGACTAAATATTATTTAATAATATCATGTAGAAATGCGCAGAAAAGTCAAGTACCATTAAGACCTACAAAGTTAAAACATAATTTTTAAAACTACATGTCTTGCCAAAGAAATCAATCCGAATGAAAAATATTCCCTAATAAGTTAAATGGTGATAAGGTATGAAACGATAGACATCGTGTTCCATCAGAATTACGAGGGCGGCGGGGGTTCACCTAGCTCGGAAATGGAACAAGCGGTGATGGGTGTGTTACGGGCGACCAGAGACCTTCGCCAGCAACTCAGCGCGACGACGATGGAGCAAGCCGGTGATCTTGGCCAAGTGACAAAAGCCGGCCAGGAACTCGTGTCAACGATCAGAAATCTCGCGTTGGCCAATGACATCGACCGTCTGCAGGAGAGCAGCGACAGGTTCCACGAGTATATCGAACACATTCTCGAAGTAAGCTCCCAGACGTGGCCCACGCACCGCGTATCCGCATTCTAAGTCCAAAGTCCACGAATAACAGAGTCTCTTTGAGAAATATTATCGACTTACAAAATGATTCCCACAACAAAAATGCGCATGCCTTAATTTTGCATCGAGTGCTTCTAAGATATGCATATTGATTTATTAGACATAGTACGTAGTGATTGCCATTCATCATTCCTAGATTGTAATCAGTTACAGCACTTAATTGGATTTATTCCACGCCTAACTTTAAGTGAATTAGTCCACGTGGTTCATTACTCACCTCCGACGTTAACAATAAATCTTCATAAATTTGAAGTGGTTTTACCAATACGATGTACATTAAAATTAGAATACGCGGTTACTTCTTTATCGATAGTCTACGAATACAATTGTTTATTTTTGAAGTTATTGTATATCATTCTTCCTTCTAGGTATGCAAACTTCTAAGACACGTTGCGCTTTCGGAATCGTTGCAAGTGTCGGCCAAGTTCACGGAGATCAACTTAAGAATATATGGTCCTCAGGTCGTAACGGCCGCGCACACGCTAGCTAGGCATCCAACCAGTAAGATAGCTAAGGAAAATCTCGAAGGTAAACCATATAAACGCTCCAATAATCCATTGAATTTGCGACAACGATTTATTGTTATTCTATTTCATGTTTTTGTGTATTTTATAGTATTTGCTGACATGTGGCAATGGCTCATGACCGATGTGACGACAGTAGCGAAAGATGTTTTGGAACTCAGTCAAAACCGGCCAGAGAAGCAGGTTTACATGTCTTTGCCGCGGCCAGGGGTACGCATAAACAATCATCTCAACAAACGATTAATGCATTCTGTATATATACAAATCGATTTAAAAAAGAAAGAAAAACTTAGTATTTAAATTGTTTCTCGTCAGATATGACGAAATAAACGGTACGGCTCGTTCTAGAAACACGGTACAACGAGTAAGCCGCTAAAACCAGTGCGGTTGGACAGCGAGGAGCAGGCGAAGATCGCCAAAGCGGGTCTCGAGATGAAGTTAATCACCTCGGAGATGGATGCCGAAACGGAAAAGTGGCAAGAGAGCGGAAGCGCTCTGGAGGAAAACAACGACATCGTGAAGCGGGCGAAGAACATGTCGTCGATGGCATTCTCGATGTACCAATTCACGCGCGGCGAAGGTGCCCTGAAGACCACCCAGGACCTGTTCACCCAAGCTGAGTATTTCGCCGAGGAGGCAAACAGATTGTACAAGGTTGTGAGACAATTCAGTTACCAGGTACGTGGCGACCGGCTAACACGCCGACGTAGATCGAAAGAGAGATGACACACGTTTTTTTAATTGGACTGATGTTGATATATCTATATATCATCCTTACTTCTATAATCATTCTTTTACCATTGTTTATTATACGGACTCTATATTGGACTTGATTCCGCGTTTCTTGATCCTCGCTATATTGGAAATCTTTTTACTTATACATTACGCTATTAAGTTTCGTTTCTTCGTAAGTCGCAACGTCGAAGCTGCATCGAGTCTGCATCGAAAATTTAATCTTACATGTTAATTCACGCTATTATTATGAAATATCTATTGGTAGATGCTAACAATAATTATTGCTACTGTTCAATAACAGAAATCTCATCGTACGTAGAAATATAGAAATATTCGCATATCTTTTATATCACAATACGTTCCAAGTAAACATATGTCGGTATATACTATTTTTAATTACAATTTATTATAAAGCTTAATTTTTTACTTCTTCGAAAGGTACGAAGGCGAAATCAATAATATTTCGTAATTTTTTCAGTAGATAGAGAAATGGCAGAAATTAAAAAATTATAATATTTCAACAGATGTAAAAATCAAAAAGACATCAATTATATGAAAGCGCTATTTTACTATCTTGTTATTATTTTATGCTACTATAAACGTAGCTTCCAGACCAGAAGTAGCTTCGACATGCGTTATTAGCATTAGAATGTTCGAATTAACACGTTTGCTACCCTCTTTCGAACCCCTCCTAGCTCTAGGCCGAATATATATAGTCACCTGAAACCACTTGGTCTCTCTTTATACTCTTCTTAAGAGAAACAACAAGACGCTAACCTTGTAATATATTCTGTATTATATACAATCCTTTTTATACCCTCGCTCTTGAATGCCTCCATCCAGGTAACTTTTTCTCTCTTTACTTTAGACCCTTTTTAACTAATAGATATCACTTTTGCCTTAACAAATCATTCTCGTTACCGTCTATATACATATAGCGCTCACTCTCTCTTTTTGCGGAGTCAATGTTCTACTGTTGTTGAGTGTTGTCATTACATTTGTATATACTCTGTTTGTATACGTATATTGTTATGCAACATCACGCACGTAGACTTTCCTACTGATCATTACGAATAGAGAATCGTTTTATATAAAATGTGAGCAAGTATAAAGAAACGATTGGAAATGATTACAATTAACATTTGAGAAAAAACCATTTATCATCATAAACTGATGTGATGATTCATTATAGTTGTATGGGAATGCTACAATACAAATGCAATTAACATTCAAAACTCGCGTTATGAACTCTAAACTTTTTGTTTGCACTATAATTCTCGATATACGATTGAACTGTTCCGAAAATTGGAGTAATTTTCGCGTATATCGTATTATTTAAACTATCATAATAAACGTTCATGATTTCGTTAGTGAATCTATTTTATGTACATACATTTATGACTTTTTGTGTACGATTAGTAAGGTGTGTTTTAGATGCTACGGGAATGCTTCCGTCTATGGACGACGTCTATGTGCATTGTGGTCCCTCTCCTTCCACTATCTGGGGCATGAGTATTATGTCTCACAATTTTTGCTAGCTTCCATCATCGCGCATTTTGTCAAACAACATTCGTTTTAACAAATATCTACATGAATAAATACTGAAATATATATTTTTTTTCGCCATAATATATATATTATTTAGGAGTATTGAAAATTAAATCTTGAGAAAAATTAAAATCTGAAAAGTTTATCCGTTTCTTCTTAAAAACATTTGAGATAATTTTTAATATAATATTTTGTCTCATAAAAACAAAATTCATATGAAAGAAGCTTGCAAAAATAACAAGGTCTGTACTATTTCACTGCCACTTCACACAGTCACTCTAATATCTATATCAAGAAATCTTTTTACTTTCTGTTGAAAGTTTTGCATTGTGTTCTCTTAGGACAGATAGACGATCTTTCTGTTAACTTCTTAGATGCAAATTTCTAAGTATCTATGATACGTACTACAAAGTATTTATTATTAGTCATTCAATAAACTACCAACAATAGAATCAGGCATCTTGCTTTACAGAATCTCTAAGAAATGCGCTAAATATGAACAGAAGTAATATCGCAAGGTAAATGCATTCAGAAATTTTCAACGATTGCTAATCTTATGCTTATTACACATTATTTATTTTATAATCACGTCATGAACATCAAGAGTAAATATAATACCAAATGGTGCAGATTATTTGTTTGAATTTATATGTATACCTAAATATTTTAATATGAAAATTAAAGAATAAAAAATCATTCTTAGACATATAACATATCTATATGATAAATAATTTAACATTTTAATTTTACCTAATTTTTTTTCCGATCGATATATTATTTTTTACTATTTTTATTAGTAATTAAATGCTATATGCTAAATATTTTTATACATTATTGAATCGTTGAAAATTAAATGCGAACAAGTTTATCTTGCGATACGAACGAAAACGTAAGTTTGTATACGATGTTATATGGGTGCAGGTACCAGGTGGACCGCACAAGAAAGAACTCTTGGAAAATCTGGATCGAGTGCCGACTTACGTTCAGCAACTGCAATTCACCGTGAAGAATCCTACCGTTGGCAAGGCCGCCACTTTTACGAAAGTCGACAATGTCATACAAGAAACGAAAAATCTCATGAATGTGATCTCGAAGGTGGTCACAACGTGCTTCGTCTGCGCCACAAAGGTGAGCCATGAGAATATTCGATACGCCCTCTCAATTTATTTCCTAAATAAACAAATACGTGCTTTTGCACGAATTTTTTTTATGATTGAGGTTGCCTCTATTGGATAAGTTATACGGTTCAAGTATATTTTTACTCATAATGCCTACTACCGCGTTTCTTATAAAACATCAGCAAGTACAGCAAATTCTATATTTACAGGTAGCTTTAGCCTTCTGAGGCCATTTATATATAAAACGATAACAGAGATATATATAATTATGAAGAATGACATTAAAAATTATATATAAAATAACACGAATCAAGAGATTATGAAATTCTCTTTGAAATGTCTAAATCCTGTGCGAATATTTATTGTATCGAAACATTGATCGCTATCAGCATGAAATATTGTTTTTATTTTTACCGAATCGGTGCTATAAATTACGTTTTCATATTGCGAGACTGCGTTTTTCAAGTATTCGCACAGGTGCCGCAGAGTTGCTCGTTCAGGCTAAAAAAAATCGAGTGTATACGTCTATCTCCTTCCATTCTATTCACCGCCTAGCACAATCTCATCATGCCGCAATACGTGGAGCTCAGCCCGACGACGGTGCCTGGCCAGGCCGAAGAGGATTGTTTATATCCGATTAGCCCGCAATTGTTGCCCTCCACGAGCCCTTATGTGCAACCCCATCCACTCACGTCCGCGCAATTTCACAGTATCCTGAAACCACCTCCCAGCCTGAGCCTATCGCTGCTCCCCTTCAATTACAGCCCGGGACACCCGAATGCCGGGCTGTCCCGGAATTCCGGCTCCTTCGCGCATCCGTCCATCCTACCATACGCGACGCCCGGAACGCAGCAGCCATCCTACTGCCTGCAGAATCTGCAGCTCCTGCAGCTGCAGCTGCACCATGCACAACTGCAGCACTTAAGACACGCAACGCTACCGAGATAATAGCAGCCTTGTGTAATACGTCGTGCCGTAGCACGTGGCACGTGACACAGTCGTTTCACGCGCACGCACGCACGCACACGTCGAGAACACTACACGTTCTTCGTACAGGTTCGACCTTGGTTTCATTTCAGCTTCTTCGTTTTATTTCGTATCACCTGATTTCAATCATGCTAAGACATCGAATCGTCGTAATTTCGGCAATAATATACTTCCACTGACAGAAAGATTGCAACACTTTCTCTTTTCGATGAATTTCAGGATGCGTAAAGAGAGAATACTTATTCGAGCTGATCGTGGCGTAAGAGTTCCGCGTCTGCTTTCTGTGCCAAAGACCCAGATTCAAACCCACCCAGAACATATCAAATTTTTAATTGATCACCACCTCTCGGACGGCAATGGCAAACCACTGAGAGTACCTTTGCCAAGAAAATCACCATGGAGCACCATGGTGATCACTACACATCGTTTACGATGTTGTGTTACTAAGTAAGAAGAAGACTGTGTATACACTACCGTTCATAAGTTCCCGAACACTGTTAAAAATAAAATAAAACACTTTGGCAACATAACTACAATAATTCAGCACGAAAAGTAATGTTACCGAAATTACGACGAATCCGTTGCCTCTTAGATTCTGACTTCGCGGCTTATCATTCTTTAGACTTTATTACAGCTAACATCAACTTTATTTGCAGCTTTTTTGAAATCTTTTCTTTCTTTTCATATAACTCGCGTGTTGCGCCGATTTCGCTTCGATTTAACGATATATAATACCATCCATGACAGATCCATCCAATGATACAATCATGTAACAATAATCGATTTGAATTAATCCATTTTCAGCTACCTTTACAGGAATGGCTACACCATGTATCTCGTAATACAATCTAATATTTCTTCTTCCAATAATCTCAGATACTCTGACAAACGAATATCGTATCTTCACAGAAAAGTTATTGTATTTCCTTGTGTGATCCAATAAATTATTCAAAATAATATCACATAAAATGTTATATTGGACTAAAACGAACTGGTTCTATCTTTGTCAGAGTATATATATATATATATATATATACTGATCCTTCCTATACATATACTAGATCACAAACAAACTCGCCAAGTATGACGGCAAGAGCGTAACAGTGCCACAGCACGTGACATCTTCTCGAGAATATATCTCTAATAACATTCGAATGCTAAAACTTTGAGGCATAACATTATCCTTCGATCGGAAGCTCGTGGGAAAACCAAATAGAAATTCGGTCTTGAAGACACACATCAATTTCTCGTGGCAGATTTTCGTAGGACTTTCGGCGAGCTTCCGCTTGATCTTTCGATCTTCCCGCGAGAGCCCGGATGGGCTCGCGTCGGGTACGGCGTATAATAATCTCTTGTATCTTTTCAGTACAACCTGGATTTCCGAGGTCTGTCGGCGCGCGGGGCCGGCGGCTCGCCGTACAGGGGCGGAGAGGGCGGGGGAGCTGACGGCGACGGTGGCGGAGTTGGCGCCGACGGCAGCAAGACGGGCTCCGCCCCCGGCAGCGACCCGTCCGTCTGACAGTTTGGGATGGCCCGACGGGCCAAGGGGGACGCTCGCCGCACCCGGGTTTCCTTTCTGCTTTTCTAGGGAGAACCTCGCCTGCCCCATCGACCATCAAAGCGACGTACACGTCGACCGGATGTCGCGGAATTGCCGTCAAGAACTGTCGGCAAGTACCGCGGCGACCGTGCGTCGGGATACAGTATTCGGAGGTGCCTCGCCTGGCCGGGATACGTTCGCCGCCGTTGTCGCGGAGGCGACGTATTGCGCGTAGTAACGGTATTCGGAACCTGTGTGTGAAGAAAGTAGCGTTCCTCTGGACGCCCCGATGATTTGGTATATTTGAAAGGAGAACGGATTCAATTTAACGCCTTCGCGATGTAAAATGAGAACGATCGCGAAAGTGTTGATTGTGTAAACTGTAAAAGAACCCTGGTTGAAACGTTAGGATTGACTCAGTCCGATGATACTCTCACATTTCGACCAGAGACGGCAGTTAGTCTCATTGTCAGTATTGATTAACGACTTACAATATGAAAAGGGTACATATACTCGAAATATTGCAACGGTTCGATGTGCTTGGACAATCGCGTTTAAAGTATGTATAACGAAGATGCTTGGTCGACGTGTACGTTTCGCCAGATCGTTTAGTTGTATACTTACTTCTAATAATGAGAAACAGACTTTACACGCTTCTGCTGTTAGTGAGCAGGTCTCACAGACGTACGCGTTTTTACTTAAAAACAAATGAGTTTTGGGAGCACTTGTTTACACGGTCGAGTTCCGCCGCGCGTGGCGTGGGAAAGCGGAAAATCGAGCTAGTATTATCACGTGGAGTTGAGCGCGAAAGTGTGCGCGTCTATGTAGGTTGCGAAATTATTCCTTGATTCGATTACGTGATCCACGCTTTAATTGTTAGCAATACCGGGGAAAACGTCGAATAGTAAAAGCTGCTCGCGAGCAATGAAATTCATTTTTACATCTTAGCGTAATTAAATTACGTTGTCACGTTTTTCAGCAATAAAATTCCTCAGAATGCGGTTACTAAATGCGGCGTCACATTTCACTGCTGTTGCGCTAACAACAGTTTCACTTTCCTGTTATTACATTTGAACGCCGTGTTTAAGAGCATTCCATAACATATATCGACTTAATAACTTGCAAGATTAAGCTTCAATCTATGATTATGATCACAAATTTCAAGTCAGCTTAGTTTATTTAACACGCAGTACGTTTTGTTACGACGCTAAGCTAAAGTCCTCAATACATTTTCGGCATGTAAGTACATATTTCGCAAATACTTGGATCTCGTTTCATTATTCTCACGGGGAAACGCGGCGAAACTTTTCCGCCAACATATGGCTGCGCACAAACAAATCATTCTTCTATATCGAGAAGTTGGTGCAACGACAATAATTAACAAATGTCGATCGCAGTGCCTTTCAGGTGTGAAAACTTTGTCGAAACTTTGCCGAGGTTCAACCTCAGCTTCCGAAGTGTTACGCCAACTTCGGTAAACAGATTATGCAGAGAGAGTCGCATTATACTTGCAAGAAAATAGCTCGCGCATATACATACATCTGTATGACTTTAGCGCGTGATCGTCAAGGCGTACTGTATCCGCGAAAAGCTTAAAAGCTCTCTCCACTCGGAAGCACGCCGACGAAAACCTTTAAGCAGCTTATGAAAAGCGTTCTGAAAAACCACGCGCCAACGAACGGCTTTCCCTTCTCTTGCATTGCACTCAATTCACTGACTAATTAGAGAAATTTGAAAACAGTGGCGGTTTTTTAAATTTATACGAGTCTACTCGTGTAAAAGGTACTCTCTTTTCTTAATTAATTCGCCAACAACTTTATCTGCCATTCTTCAGATTCCTCATAGCAGATCCACGTATCCAAAGATACAGTCTTTAAACACTGACCTTGCAATTAAAAATCATTTTTCACAAAACGAATCACACAGCAAACTGCGATATCTACGAAAGGATAACGACATCTGCAATTAATCGAGCTTCTGTAGAAATAGAAAAAACTCGTGGGGCAGGAGGTCTATCGAGGGTGACCTGGGGGCGGCAGCAGGGCGGTCAGGGACGTACTTTGTGGCAAAGACATTCTGTCACCATTCGAGATCACAAGCTGCAAGTCAGCGTTGCTCGTACAAAACGGACTGTCCGATTTGATGACATTTGTAATTGCATGAATATGCAAAAGTTCTCGCGAGAGAGATCGAAGCCGAATTTCAAGATCGTTCTCAAATCGGGTATTCCCAGGGCAGTTGCATTCATCGACGTCAAAGCTCCTTCTCGATGCCACAAAGAAAAACGAAAAACAACGACGGTCACGCAGAATCACCTTTGAGACCGTTCGAACGAATCCTCCAAAGAAGCGATTCGAGGCAAAATTGTATTTTATCAAAATACCGAATGCGATTTCCCATCTATCAAATCGATCGAATTGTACAATGCGTGAGTTATTTAACGGTCAAGATAGATTCTCAAACGCACCACGGTGGTAGCATGCGTTCACGAAGAGCTCGAAATACATTGTTCTATATTCACGGGATACGCAAAAATTCCAGCATGTTCGAAACAAATTTCTAGCAATATGTAATAGAAAATTCACCCGAGTAGAATCCGCATTAGTGAACTGCAATCCGGCGATTGCAGTCGTCGAATTCCCTTCGTATGCGCGAATGCTCGTGACTCGTGAGTAAATGGTGGAAGCGAATCTCCTGCGGAGACCTCGAAGGATTGCTCTAACGGTAGGAATCGCCGCGATTGAACATGGTTTCACGACAAATAGATGCTACGTAGAGGTTTCACGATTTCTCCTCGACGTGCGGCAAGATTCACGAGAGACACAAGAAAATTTGTCGTAGGTACGGCCGATTCTTGTGGTCTTCTACGGTTAATGTTTAACCGTGTATTTTTCTTGCGCGATAGAACGCGTATCGTGACAACGATAACATCGGAATATGTTACTGTTGTTACCTTTCCTTTCGAGGAGGAAGGAGAAGGATCAGCGAATCCGGTCGCACGTCGAGATCACGAGAGAATTGATCGCTGTAACGGAATAAAGGTGGATAAGCGATAATAATTTAATGATAACCTAGTATTATTAATGTTAAAGCCGCTGGTTAATCGGCGGCAATCGCGACGTCTGTACATACAACGTTAAGCGTACGCAAAGAAGATGCGTTGACCATTCGTGCATTTCACGTATGTACCTACGACTTACGAGTAAGTGCACGAAAGAACACACTGTTCTGCGTGTGTGTATTATACAGAGTTTGCACAAAAAATAATCGTTTTACAATGCGAGAGCGTGTATCCGTCGCGATCGCTCGATCCGATTTAACGCTAGAACGCCCGTCTGCTGTTTCCTTTAACTTTCCACAGATTTGTCAAATGCGATTTATCATTAGCGTCAAACTATTCGTCACTCTTCTATTGTTTAATGACTGTCAAACTCTCGTCAAACCGTCGAATGTACGATATCAGGGCTTATAAACTATAGCGAACAATTGAGATCAAAAATTGTTGATAAACTGACTGACTCTATCTTCGGGCATTTTAGCGCTAAGTGAAGTTCGTTTGCTAAAGCGATCTCGAAAAGATAGTAGATAGATTGGCTGCGGTACCTCATACGGATCGACCGAGATATCCTCACGAGTTCCTAGAGTAGAAATATTAACCATCGTCGCTGTGTGTTACCACGATTAAGGGGACACGAGTCTGCGAATTGGAGAACCCCGCGAACTGTAATCTCTGGCGTGGAAATTTTAACGCATGCATTGCAACTGCGGATACACACATACACACAAACATACATGGATACATCCTACGCAGTACTTTTGTACAGACTCTGTGTCATACGTTATCGCTCGGTATTTAGACTATTTAGGGTATGTACGTTCGTTAAGACGGTGAGTAAGTTCAAATTTTTTTGTATGAAATAGCACAAATATTTTCTATGGGGAAACGGGGGCGAGTTCGATCGTAAATGTTGAGTTTCTATGATTTTTATTGCCCGGTTCACACATCAGCGGAATAAATGGTCGTCGCGCTAGTTGATCGCGTTCATCTACCGAAAAAAGAGAAGCTCGCGGAAATACATTGTTAAATATATGTACCTATGAACAATTCCTACGCAATAATATATGATGATAATACTTTCTCATGAGTATAAACGCGAGAGAGAGAAAGAGAGAGAGAGAAAGTAGGAGTGAAAATAGCTTTAGTATATTCGTATATCGCGATAATATATTATTATCGATTATTATATTATTCCTCACACGTTTTTCATTATTTTCTGCGAAGTGATTCTTTCGTCGCGTACAATCTAACTCGATCGACATTAGTTTACTTAGAGATTGCTGATCTTTGCATAGAGAGATATTTAGTAGAGTTCACCCGCATAGTAATTATGACGATAGCAACTGACGAACGCGAAAGAAAACGCTTAAAATGACGATCGATATCCGTTACGATCAACCGAGATCTCATACGAGAGGTGCTAAAACTCCCCACGGTGTCAAGTCCGATTACTTTTGCGTGAGCGTATTGAGAATCGCGATGTTAAAAAGAGTTTTTAATAGTCTATGTGTGTATGTTGTCCCTAATCCAATATAGCGGAGAATGGGCCTGATTGGCTGCGCAGATAATTTGGCACATTGCTAATAATTCCTACTGAGATAGATCCTTATAAATTTTGTCATTATCAATGTCTCGGATTGTCTACACAGACCACCAAATCCATTTTCTCCTATGATTCTACCTCAATTTTCGAAATTAGGTGCTTTAGATTTCTTCACGATAAAAGATTGTTCATAGCATACGTACGCGCGCATACTCGTCTCACGTGCGCCCCTAGATATAACATAAGGATATCCCAAAACTATCGCCTTTTATTTTAGCTGTGATCAATTTGGAGTCAATTTTTTCTTAATAAAAGTTTTTCTGGGACTTAAGACAAGTTGCGAAAAAAGATGACTTCTAAAATCCGGCTGAAAAAGAAGCAACTTTAAATTGTCAAAGTTTGCATCATTAACAAAATAGTGCAATAGTTCTGGAATAGCCTCTAACGAACGAAAATCATAAAAAAAATCCGACAGCAAGAAGAAATTTTTAACATAATTCGTTTCGATCAAAACTATTTGTTTAAACATATGAGGATATTTGATATCGTATATTATTTGTTTCAAACAATTAATATGATCGTTTTTCTGAGAAAATAGTCTGTTACTTATCAGTTGTGCTTATCTTATCTAAAAGATAGATAATTTAATTTTTTTTAAACAACTACATACAGACGATATCCATATGATGTTCGGCTTGTGGTTCTTTGTGCAAATGATAAGACCTTCGACACCAGAAATATTAATATAATAATATTGATAACTACAAAATAATAATAAGAGTAATAATAACTGATAAAAATTATAATGATAATTAATAAGCTATAGTGCAAATCGTAATGATATACATACATATATTGATAGTAACGACTGTTATTAGTTGGACTATTTCGTGCCTGTGTGGTCGAATATTACCATGTTACGGAAGTAAACTTGTAATTCGTTTGTCAGCAAAATTTTAGTTTACATACGTACATAAACGTATATTACGTTATATAAACATAAAAAATAAAACTCATAATATATGCAGCCTTGCAAAACGTATTTGAATAGAAGCGTAAGTGCAGGGTGCAAATATTTAAAAACAATTTACAACGGTAACTTTTCCATTTTATACAATCTAGTAGATTAAAGTACTTGCGTACTTCGTACTTGTGCTTCGTACTTAAACGTAACTTCAAATTCATCCCTGGCATTATTAATCGTTAATAATAAGTTAAACATCAGTGACAATAATTTCAGCTAATTACGTGCACGTCGGTCCTCAAGTATTTTTATTCCTTTATCGTTATCATCGATAACGGTACACAATAACAATCATTTCGATTAAACATTCAAATTACGTTTTCATATCCATTCTAACGCTAATTGTAAGAATATCAAAGTGTGAATACCAATTAGAGGTAAATGGAAGTTTCTCTACATAATTTTTTATAATGAATATCTATAGATCATCTTCCTGTGTGATTGCTTTCTTTTTTTCTTTTTTTTCTTTTTCATACCGGCGTGCTGCATCTCAATAGCAAATCGGTGATCTCATTAAATGAAAAATGTATGGACATGAGCTTATAGTAATTTAATATTTTCCTAAGGACGCCAGACACATCATATTCGCAATCATTTACCCCATAACAAATTACTATAAAAAAAGAATAAAATTTTACGGACATTTAACGCCAATGTTTCACAGAGAAGTATAACATAAAGCGCAAGGCCAGTGCAAATTATTATCAAAGAATAAGGGAGTCAAAGTTTCTATTTTACTATCGTGGCTACATACACGATCAAATGATCGCGAGCCTATGGATCGCGATTAAATTTATGTATCTAAATACAATTCAAATACTTCATAGAAAAACCCATCGCACTCTTAATATTCGTGATGATGTATTATCCACTAGATGGTCAATTCAATTCGATCTAAACGTAAAATCGCTATCGATTTTTCCCTATAGAGTACAGCTAATGCGAAACTGTAATCTCTTCGACTTTTTCAAGCATTTCGCCAAATGTTTTTTCCTATTCAATGTCTATTTCGAACATATGGAAACAATACACGTAATCGTACAATATATAGTAGCGCATTGACGGTTAGTAACGATGACGACACGCTAAATACGCGATAAATCTCTCTTATTTGGTAGATATCTTAATTTATTGGTAGAAAGAATAACGTAAAATTGTTTATGCACATTAATAAATATTCGCATGTAATATAAGTTAATAATAACTTATTAATTAATAATTAATATAAGTTAATTATTAATTAATTATTTACATACAAAGTACACGAATCCAAATGAATCTCTAACGTAATCATTTAATGTTGAAATTGCTATATCGTATATTAATATATGAAAACATGAAATACTATAGAAATTATGTTAATATAACAAACATGATCTCTCTCTCTATCATATAATTCTATAAGAGCAAATAGTTTGACAAAACAGTACCAAGCTTAAAGATATGCTTCCGCTGTTAGCAAGTATTATGCATATTTGGATTAAAAGAATTCAAGGATCTTTGGTCGAGTACAGCCAAGTAATTGTCGCGAATTTTCTTTCGAGATAAAGCGCCTCGTTGTCGTTCCTACCGTCGCGTCGTATGCGAGAGCGAATCTTCCATTTCGAGAAACTTACGTTTAGATGATTTTTCGATGAACAACAAAAAAGATCTCTTGATATGAACTTATACATATTTAACAAAGTGTCCTAGTCTATGTCGCGCGAGTTGAGTCTCGCGAGATGAGAAGAGCTAATCACGATGATTAAGGGGTGGATAGATGAACGCCTAGATCACCTCGACTGATACTATTGAAGTGAATTCGTAACTTTGATCGACGACTAATAAAATAAACGTACCATCGCTATACTAAAATTTATCGAGATTTATTAGACGTTTATAAGACGATGCTCGCATGCGTAATAATGGTGTCGTATATTTTGTGAGAGTAGCGTATCTATGCTAGAGCTGGGAGAATTATTTCAATAGCTGAAATGAATTATCGAGAGATTGAATAGATCGGCAGAAATATAAAGAGAAGAATTATCGTAGCGTGATAAAAGATTATACGGGGCTAAATTTGTATTGCAATAAAAGACCCTTTTACGACCGTTTAACATTTAGAAATGTAACTCATTGATTTTAGTATACATTGAAATCCTATTGCTCACACGTTGATTATAGTCTTAGACGTTATATGGTTAGATGGTTTACATAAAATCTTTTTTCATTCAGATATAAAATTAATCTTTTATCAGTTGAATCTATTTTGGCTTCGCGACGTTAACTATTAATATTGATGTTAACTAATTAATAATTAATTATGTTGCTATTGTACAGCTAAATCATTCAAGAGGTATTTCATTTTACTGCAAAAATGAGAAAAAATGCGATTGCGCTATTATCACAACTAACAGCCACGGTATATTTTGCTCTAACGTAAACTTTTCTCTCGCATTTATTAAAAAACATTGTATCGACCGTGAAGAACTATCGACTATTGCCTATTCGAAACAAGCTACTCGAGACACGATACATATCTGCATATATCTTACGTCATGATATCTCATGTCTATTGGATATCGAATATCATTCCCGAACAGCATCCCAGCTCTAATTCATACGTGTATCCCCCACCCCGCCCCCTCCCCGATGTTGTCGCGTCTGACCATCTCGAAATCACAATCTCAACTTCTGATTCTTATACATACATGTATGCATGTACGGGGACATACTTATACATACACGTACATATATACAGATGTTACCAGCATCGAACGAATGCGAAAAGAACATATTTGCAATTAACTCGTCTTAGGTTTCCTTACGTTTATCACCGTACAACCGTCGTGAGTGCCAAATGGCCAAATCGCACAACGTTCGTTATATCGTATAGAGGCAGTTTCATTAATAAAATGTAATATTACTTTGCACAGTCGTTGTTAGTTTAATACATTCGCGGGCAAAACGACGTTAATCGCTAAAAGATCAGAATTATATTTTATTAATCAAAAATTGCAAAATGGAGAATACATTTGTCTAGGCTATCAAGAAAGATTGACAACAGCGTATTAATAAATTATTTATTAAAAAATTTACTTATTCACGTATGTTAATTATTTATCAATTAAACTTTTGGTTTTGTCGAGCTATCTTTGATCTAAATTTTTTTCTTTTAGATTAATATAAAAAAACTGTCGGCTCTAATTGACGGTTTAGGGCAGAATAATCGTGTTGTCCGCGAATGTATCGAGTGTGTTAAGCTTTCGTAAGAAATATGGTCTTCCCATCGATGCTTGACGTTTTTACGAACTTTCATAAAAATGACTTTAGCCGAGATATGCACGCACGTAAACGGTCGCGTAGCAAGGGTGAAATTTTTGTGAAAATATGTATATTGGTATCTAATTTATCTCGCAAGGGTAGGTTTCGACGCTTTGCAGTTACGATAAATTGAAAGACAAGACGCTTACCTACCTATATATTAATAATTGTCAATAATTAATTATCGAGCGTTTTTTTTTCATTTATATGAAAGAGACGAGACAAAGTACCGATTTAGAGAAATTAGCGTTTAGATAGATTTCGTACTTCGTATTTAATGACATTATTGAATTATTGTATATCGAGTATTGTATGTACTGTGGAGCTGAAGATGACAATGAAAATAAACTATTGTACCCGAAACATTAAATGCTGCTGACTTACCGATGCCGATCCCATGCATTTTCGCTGCACATTCCACCGAAATTGAATCCCGTTATCCATCGCCTTAATCCAATTTTTCTCACTGAAGATGGAAAGCGCACATTTATTACACAAATTTCAAAATCAAATTACATCTAGAAGCCTCAAAGTCTGCATTGTTTAATACGACAATAACCTAATATCTTTTTCGTCGTTTCCAATATTATATATACACAATTATTTTTGCATATAATAAGATATCATTCTTAGCAATTAAAAATTTTAATTCTCAGTAACGTAAATTCGTAATAATAAATATGATAAGACATGATTCTTAGATTAATTACAAGTAATGTTATATATAATCTGCTACATCTATTATAATTATTATGAAATGTTAAAAAGGTATATAGAAAGTTTTTTCAAGTAAATCATGCACATAATTTCATAAATATTGCGATTACAACTATAGCAATTTTAGAATTTTCTAATCGCGAGAATAAGTAATGTTCGCGACTACAGCCGAAAATGATCACGATCGCAGTTAACAATTAATTATCGATATTTTAAATAACTCCCACGCTAATTAATCTACATTAATATCTGCAGCGTACTAATAATACTACGGTTGCACGGAGTTCACTTGACGAAACTGTCGCACATTTGCTCTATCAACGCCATTAGTTTCGTCTAGTGAATTACGTGCGATTGTAGTTCTTATTTGAACGATAGAATTTTTGCAGATTGATTACGCGAACAAATTAATTAAAATATGCGATAGTAATTAGCAGTGAACACAATTATTATTTCAGTTGTATTCGTTTACTGTTACTTCCCTCGATTAAAAGAAATTGTTATTAATGTTACATTTTGTTCCTGTTATAAGAATTACTTGTCTCTTATTGTGTTTAAATAATGACATATTATATCTAATGAATTTCCCATTAGACGCGCAATTTGAGGCCTCAAAGTACCAAAGTCCGATTACGACACTACGAAATAATATGTACTTCCGATGAAAAAAGGAGCGCGACGCCGCGTCTCTGCAGCGTCAAAATTTAAACTTGCTGTGGTTACGCCGGATAAGATTACGATTTTCGCCCGATACCGACACATCCGCTGCTGCTCCATAATCGTTACAACACTACGAAATAACACGTAACGACGCTCGCCCGGCGTTAATTCGGCACTCTCGATACTCATTTGCATCGACGATTCACTTCCGGTAAAAAAAGACGCGAGAAAGTCCGTATCACCGGCCGCCGCGCCGCGCCGCGCCGCGCCGCGCCGACGCGATCGCCCTGCGAAAGACTCGGCGCGGAATTATTTTTCCTGCGCGTGCGCGTCACGTTTGAATAAGTCAGTAAGGATCATTTTCGAGTGTCTTATGTCTATACTGTCTATAGCGTGAAAATCTAAACTTACCACAACCAACTTTCGTCGGTTACGATTCTCGTCCGATATATTTGGCGCAGCTCCGTAATCGTTATGACACTACGCAATAACATGTTACGATGCTCGCTTTGGCGTTAATTCGACGCTTCCGATGCTTGTCTCAAATTTAACTATTCATTGAAGAGCAACCATGTGTTTTCCTTGCACCAATTGATTCATCTCAGTATTCTACGCATAAAAGTATTAAGGTACAGTTATCAAAAAATGAATAGCTTACGAGATATTTAATATTAAAATATTGTAAACTTTGAAGCTTCATATATCTCCGGAACGGCTTATGCAAAAGACAATTTTTGGGGGTGTTTTGAAAAGGTCTCGAGAAAGGCTATAAGAATATGCAATAAAAAATGGGGGGGTTCCATTAAAAAAATTCAAGGTGATCTTGTCCTGATCTTGGCGACGCCACCCAAGGTCAAACTGATATCATCAGTAAATAGATCTTTTTAAACCCTACAACTTTTGTCTGAAACAGTTTTCTGTAAAACTTATATTTTTCGAGATATTTCGCCGGTCCGGGACTTTTTACTCACTGTGTATCGCTTGCTCCAGAGTGGGCACGTCAAAACATTTATGTCCATTTCTACCAGTGTAGATTAACTTTAATCTTGGTTTAACCTACTCTGTATCTTTTTCTAATTCTTAAAACTAGAAAAAGATAAAGAGTAAGTTAAACGGAGATTAAAGTTAATCTACATTGGTTGAAATGGACGTTATACATTTTCGCCCCAGAAGGGAAAACTGAAAATATTGTGAATCGCAAAGCATTAGAATA
>NJRQ01000460.1:0-11092 GCA_003063805.1 Aphaenogaster ashmeadi
CGTTAGAAACCTTTTAATTGCAATAAAAAATACCAAGACAATAAAAAATTCTAGACATTTAAGGTGATACGTCACGTACGCTATATACTATATTTTGATCCTGAAATTTTTTATATTAAAGAGCGAGGAATTTAAAACAAAAATAAACAAAATTTTTGCCCACATGGTTGCTGGAATATAAATTAGCAAAGTTTAGTCATTTTACATAAGCATTGCGCGACAAAGCGTGAAAACTGTCATCTTTCCTGCAAAAACGCATGCTTGCAAAGTACTTACTATGATAAAAATGTGCTCTCTGTATACATTGAAATCTTAGCGTCACATAGAAATTTAAAAAACCGTGAGTGCCTACGTATTAAGAAAGATATAACGTTTTAACGAGAGCTATTTTCTCCAGTCGACGCTATCGAGACAGGCTTCTTAATCAGAAATTTTTATCTAACAACCTCGATTCATTTTACTGTATGATTTTGTTGAATTGTGTACAAAATTGTTAATTAAATTAGCTATTAATAAACTTCTTTTAATTCAGTCTTCTACCTCTTTTTTAATTAGATTATTAATAGTGCCACATCTGGTATTGAAGATCGCGCAAACAAAGAGGTACTAGGTGGACCACTAGGTAATTTGGTAAGAGTTAAATAAAAAAATTTATTACACAATATTAATTATATTTATTATGAAACTACAAAAAAATCTAAAAAGAGATAAAAAGAAGTATGTAAATAAAAATGGTTTATTATATAATCAGTTTACATAACAAAATTACATACAGTATGATCCACGATTTATCGAAGTATTCATCTACTTTCTTTGAAGATTTTATTTAAAGCTTATATTTCTTCAACATAAATATGAAAATCAATAACAAAATTTTAAACGTTTATTCAAATTTAACAAATTTTAATAATTATGGAATTATATTAATTATTCATAACAATTAACATTTTGGATTAAAACGCTAACGGGATGAATAAATCTGATTGTCAAATCTGTATATATACAACTTAAATTTTATGATGATAAAATAGAATACGTGCTAATGGAACTAGATATAAAGTTTAGTATTAATACAGTTATGTATACAAAACTTCTTTATATCTTTGCAGCTAAATCCCATACTTACCCCACTTATAGAAACGCTGAAAGATCTTTTGATTGGGCTTGGGATTAATATACCGGACGTCATTAGCCAACTTGCGAAATAAAGTATCTTAAGCCTGTTCTACAATACATCGTATATCGGTATCAGATGTCGCTAGTTATTTGTCGTATGTCGTATGTCAGATTTTAATACGACAGCCATTCTACAATTAAGTCGCAACTCGCAGTATACATTGAAAATATACAATTGTTATGTCCTATAGACTTCACGCGATTCTTTTCTTTCATATAAAGATCTGGATCGTCGCCACTACTTTTGTCGTAAGCCGTAAAAAGATGAGTGTTGACCATTTTTTGTTGCGACACCGACATCCGACTTACTACAATTTTTTACGACAAACGATAGCATAGCCCGGCATCGACATATGACTTATTGTAGAACGGGCTTTACCGTGAAATAAAAGGAAAAAGGAAATGTCATGTAAGTCATAAATAAATTTTTAAATGTTAAATATTGCATTAAATACTTTTCAACAATAATTTAATTATTTTTAGAATTTCGTATACTGATGAGTAAATCTTATTCCAGGAAATAATTTTAATTTTTTTGCACAACTTCTATCATTGGCATCATAATGCACTATTATTAAACACTTTATCTATAAAAAAATGCACTTATTACAATCTTTATTATTATATAACTTGAATATATTGTAAACATGTTAAATTTTAAAATAATAAAATTATAAAAAAATGTAACATGTATACTGACTAAATCAGTTTGCAGTTATAATAAATAAATAATACGTTAAACAACTATGAATTTTTCTCTATGACTATTTAATATATGCACGAATTGTTTGTGAATTAAAATACTATAAGGAAAGTAAATACTCTGTTAATAGAAAAGCATAAAATATTATACAAATCGCAATCATTATTATTAAAATTAAAAGTTAGCCAATCGACTTTTATTATATGTATACCAGTATACCCGAGCAGCAAATTAATAGTTGGCCAACTTTTGGCCGCTGGAGATATAACATTGGCCCAAT
Source organism: Aphaenogaster ashmeadi (assembly GCA_003063805.1). Taxonomy (NCBI): domain Eukaryota; kingdom Metazoa; phylum Arthropoda; class Insecta; order Hymenoptera; family Formicidae; genus Aphaenogaster; species Aphaenogaster ashmeadi. Next base: position 2,160 of record NJRQ01000460.1, read on the forward strand.
ATTTTGTGCTGCTTAGGTATGTTCATGAGTTTTATGCATAAATTACTATTGGAAATGTTGTCATAGTTAATAATCCAAAATATAATTTATTCTGTTATAACTTGTTACATAAACAAAACGATAAATGTATGACTGCAATATGATTGTCATATGCTTTTATTCTTATGCTTGTACTATATATAAGATTAACTGCGATAATTATGTGTACAACCGTTAACCAAACTCATTATTTTGCTTCTGCTGAGATAAGTTATCATTAGCTAAATTATATTAATTATGTTACATCCAAATTCCGAGATTCTTTTTATTTCGAAAAAGAGGTCAAGCGGTGTATGGAAGAACGGTACAGATATATTCTTTCGCAGATATATACATATGTGCGCAGATATACAATGTGGCGCGTGCTGCGAGTCATCAGAAAAAGCTCCAAATATGCGATAATGTCTTGAAAGGACGTTCTGACGCCTTTTGTGAGTGGTGCGCTCGTCAGTCCTTTATTCAGATCAAGGAATTTATACGTATAATCTGTCAATGATCTCGGATAACGGGAAACTGAGAACAAAATTTTTAATTAATATAAGAATATTTATTATTATAAATATTATTATATATTTTGTATATATTTTCTTAAGGAACTACAGAGTGTTTCAGGATTAAATATTGTAACTTAAAATATTAATTTAATTCTTCAAAGGAAGTAAAAAGATTCCTCTATAGAGATATGCCCAAAAACGCTTTGTTTAAGACATATTGACATCTGAATATTTTAAATATGGAATTAAATAAAATTATTATTAAGTTATATTAAACAAATTAATAATGTGTTTCAACACTTTTAATAGAAAAAATGAAAATTCTAATATAATTATACATTTTTATTAAAATGATGGGCTTGGACACGATAGGACCAGTTGTCCTTCACAGCATCAATAGCAGAGCAGCACTGGACTGTAATTGTATCACATGCTTAAATGATTCTTCTTTGTAAAGAATTAACGTCATTCACTGGAGTTTTATAAATTTGTAGCAATGTAGTGGACATATTTAGAAAAATATAACATTACCAAAAAATCTAAATACTCCGTTATAAAATGTCTTTGAAATCATAAAAATTTTGTTAAGAACATTTTTGTATATTGCTAAAAGTCGATTTTTTCAAAGGAGGGAGGAATGTCAAATATCGTCATCAATTAAAAAATCTCGCCTTTCACTGTTCCTGTTATTTAAGGACGCACGAAGTCCATTCCCAGATCAAAAGGATTAAGTTTCTTAAATCTGAATAAAAAACCATCGATCGCACTACCCACAGAAAACATAATAGCGTCCTTTCGAGACATTGACTCATATTTTGAGCCTTGCACAGTGCGCTTGATTCGGAGCCAGTGCTTGTTTTTCTTCCTGTTTTAAAGCTGATCAGGCTTCTGTGTGTGTGTGTTGGGGAAATCTCTGTATGGTCAAAATCAAGTACCTGAGGAAGATACAAAAGTCGATTAGTTTTCGCAGAAATTTTCAAAAATTTTTCCGTAACTAAAACGGCCATACGTTACTCGTATCAGTGCGTAAACCTGCGAAAGAGTTATTTGTTCTTGCATATTTCACTTTACATTTCTCAAAAGTAAAAAAAATTCCAACGTTTGGAGTAACGTTAGAAAATAAGATCAGTTTTAGACAGTTTCTAAAACCAATCGTTGATCTAATTTAATTAAAGACGAGGAAAAATATAATAACTAATGGAATAATATAATAATAAACACGAATAACATGATAAATTCATCGAAATCACGTAAGAATCTTGCAATCATTCACGATTACGAAAATTTCAGTAATTTTCTGAATATTATAGCGAATGTAAGTGTATTATAAATTAGTAAATATCAACGCGCAATGTGTGAATATTGAGAAAAGTTAAAAAACCATATAATACATAATATAGTAACAAGCAATAAAATTTTTTTTTTCAATTTCCTATTGCTATATATCGCCTAACAAACATTTCAAGAAGTAACTATAATGAATTAAGATCATGAAGTTTGGCTCCAGTAATGAATGTAAGTGAATATAAATTCACAAATTTTAATTAAATGTACGTAAAATAAATAAAATGTTATATATTGCACAAAAGTCTTTTATTAAAACGCCATAGAAATAGAATTGCAAAACTTTTTGATGGCATATGTGTACGTAAGCAGTTGACTCATGATAACAATAATGACTTCTTTTAAGCGTTTAGCAATACCAATTTCATACTATAATTTTAGCACAATTTTCAAAAAATGATAAGATGTAGCATTCCTTTATAAGGAAGTTCTCGATAAGTCAAACGCACGACAAAGTACTTCTTCAGAAATACTTGACTCGCAAGTTGGTTATACTCGAAGTGGAGGACTATTTCGCAGAAGCTTAATATTTCTTGAGTCTAAGTAGAAATCGCGCTTGACGTACTCGTACTGTGACAATGCGGTCGTTGTACGTATTTCTATTGTTGGCCCTCATCGGAAGCGTTTTTGGAAGAACAGTATGTATGCATTGATACATCATAGTAGTTTAAAAAATATTTTATTTCAATTAATAATACAAATAATTTATTTATTACAAATATATACAAATAATTTTTATTATTGCAACATGCCTATTAGTCTGTTAAAGGAAAATGATGTAACTGAAAGTGTAAAGATATTTTCCATAAATAATGAATCTTGAAAGAATTTTGAAAAAGTTGATATTTTTAACAATATATAATACGTATTTATATATAGTATTGGAAATAATATTTTTTAAGTAACATTTATGACATGTTAGACACCTTCTAATTCCAATGAAAAACGCTAAGACGATAAAAAATTCTTGACATTTAATCTACAGAGCAGAAATGTCAGATCGGGCTTATTTATTAGAAATTTCTATCAAATAACCTTGATTAACTTTGTTGTATGATTTTGTTCTATGTGTATGGAATTGTCAATTAAATTAGTTATTAATAAACTTCTTTTAATTCAGTCTTCTACCTTCTTTTTAATTAGACTATTGAGGATACCCTAACTGGTCTTATAGAACGCGCAACTGAGAGTACAGGAATGACTGGAAGAGGAATGATGGATGATTTGGTAAAAGTTAAATATATCTAAAAATAAATTATACAAAATTAATTATATTTATTATGAAACTACAAGAAATATCCTAAAAAGAGAGAAAGAAGTATGTGAATGAAAACGTTTTATTATATAATCAGTTTAGACTACAAAATTATACATACAGTATGATCCACGATTTATCGAACAAATATTCATCTACTATCTTTGAAGATTATATTTAAAGCGCTTATATTTCTTCAGCTTAAATATGAAAATTAATATAATAAAATTTTAAAAGTTTATTCCAATATTACAAATTTGAGTAATTACGAGATTATATTAATTATTTATAACAATTAACATTTTGTACTAAAACGCTAACGGAATAAATAAAATTGTCTAATATATACATATAACTTAAATTTTATGATGATAAAATAGAATACGTGGAACTGATTAGTATTTATGTATACGAAATATTTTATATTTTTGCAGATTTCCTGGATTTTGAAACTCATATCTTATATTCCTGGGTTTAATGAAATCCTGCAAATTTGGGCTTAGAGTGGGAAAGTAGAAATAAAGTACCTTAAGCCTGTTCTACAATACGTCGTATGTCGGTATCAGATGTCGCTAGTCGCTTGTCGTATGTCGAATAGCCATTCTATAATTGAGTCGCAGTATACATTGAAAATAAACAATAATAGATAATGTAATTTTAATAATTTATTCCAATTTATTATTAATTTGGATTCAAATTACACGAATTAGACTATTTTTACAAATAAGACGTAAAACAAGAAGAAGACAGTGGATAAAACCTCACATAAAAAAGTTATAAACTTTTGTCGTTAGTCGTAAGTCGTAAAAAGATGAGAGTTGATTATCTTCTGTTGCGACACCGACATCCGATTTACTAAAATTTTTTACGACAAGCAATAGCATAGTACGCATGCGGCCGGTATCGACATATGACTTATTGTAGAACGGACTTTACGGTGAAATAAAAGGAAAAAGGAAATGTCATGTAAGTTATAAATAAATTGTTAAATGTTAAATATTGCATTTTAAATAGTTTTCAACAATAATTTAATGATTTTTAGAATTTCGTATACTGATGAGTAAATCTTCTTCCAGGAAATAATCTTGATTTTTTTGCACAACTTCTATTATTGGTATCATAATGCACTATTATTAAATACTTTATCTATGAAAAATGCACTTATTACAATCTTTATTATTATGTAACTTGAATATATTATAAACATGTTAAATTTTAAAATAATAAAATTATAAAAAAATGTAACATGTATACTGACCAAATCAGTTTGCAGTTATAATAAATGAATAATACGTTAAACAACTAAGAATTTTTTTGTATGACTATTTTATATATCCACAAATTGTTCGTGAATTAAAATACTATAAGGAAAATAAATACTCTCTTAATAAAAAAGCAAAATATTGTACAAATCACAATCATTATTATTAAGAAATTGGAAATTAGTCGCTCAATTTTTATTATATATGTACGCGAATTTTATCCATAAATTAGCGATGGAAATGTCACAGTTAAATAATTCTAAATATAATTTATTTTTGTTATAACTTGTCACATTAACGAAACGATAAATGTATGACTGTAATATGATTATCATATACTTTTATTCTTATGTTTACACTATACAATAAGATTGACTGCGATATTTACGTGCATTTGTTAACGGAACTCATTATTTTTCTTCCACTGAGTTATCATCAATTGAATTATATTTATTATGGTACATCCAAATTCCGGGATTCTTTTTATTTCGTCTCAGTTCAAGCCAGTTTAATTTCTTTGATAAAATATTATGTTCGTGAATATACAATTTGTGTAAGGAGCTATTTTATGATCTGAAGAATTTGTCGCAAATATGTATCGGTAAATTTTCTTCGATTTTTTTATGATATTAAATAACGATGAGATAAGTATTCTGTGATGTTTATAGGTATCGGTTATTTCAATATTTAACATTCTGTAACAAAACATGTTTGTGTTTCTGTTCGCTTGTTGTTTACTTTTAGAATTATGAAAAGTAAATTTGAGAATTGTCTGTTATTTAAGTGTCTTGGGAGAACATTGAACAAAGAAATTAAACTGGCTTGAAATGAAACGAATAACTTCTGAGTCTAAAAAAAATCAATGAAATAGATAACATTACATATTTTTATACAAGTAAGACACCTAACATACACCTTATCCCAAATAAACTTTTGCTTGTAGCTCCTAAAAAAACACTCGATAACTCTTATCATAAGATCGAATTAAAACCATCGGATTTTAACTGTAATACTCCTAACTTATTAAAACCGAGAGATAAATGGTTCATTAATATGAGCAATACGAATATTCCAAGTAAAGTCAGAGGTTTTTTGCAGTTGGGAGAAGGTTTTTGTCTTCCTGTGCGTAACAATAAACGTATTTCGATCGAATACATAAAACAGATCGAGAACAACACTTTAAGACTACCCCAGCAGGTCAGAAAACAGTTTCGCAGTAAGATTTCTCCACTTATCAATGATATAAAAAACATGAATCTTAACATAACAAAAATTGACTCCAGCATTTTGTCGTCGGTGACAGCCGGAAAAAATTTCATCAAAAAGAACCCACATATAATCTTCACCAAAGCGGATAAAGGGAATACCGTAGTTGCTTTTGACAAGGATGAGTAGTGAGTACATTAAAAAAATGGAATTAAACTTATCAGACACAAATACATATACTTCAGTTAAACGCAATCCGGCTAATAAAATACTCAATAACTTAAAAGATCTACTCAAAAGATGGAAACAACACGATTACATTCATTACTCTACATATACATATCTAAATTCTTCGAATGCAATTTTGCTGAGAGCATATACGGTTTACCCAAAATCCACAAACCCGGTTGCCCCCTCCGAATCATTGTATCTTCTATTGGAAGTCCCTTACATAATTTAGCCACATTTTTACATAAAATTATTAATGAAAGTTTACCACTTCCACACTGAGAAAAAAAGTTGTTGCTTCAATTAAAGTGTTATCACGGGGTGCCAAAAACATAAATAGTTTATTCAATTGTATTATTAATAGACCCAATATTTGGATTATTAAAACAATGATTGAATTATTGGTTTAAAAATGCAGACATTGGGTCTAATAATAATACAATTGAATGAACTACTTTATGTTATTGACACCCCGAGATCTGTCTCTTATACACATCTAGATGTGTATAAGAGACAGATTCAATTGTATTATTAATAGACCCAATATTTGGATTATTAAAACAATGATTGAATTATTGGTTTAAAAATGCAGACATTGGGTCTAATAATAATACAATTGAATGAACTACTTTATGTTATTGACACCCCGTGATAACACTTTAATTTTTAATTGAAGCAACAGCTTTTTTTTCTCAGTGCACCTAGTCACACAAACAATAGTTTTGAATTGTCTAAAAAAACTTTCAAATGTAACTGTCCCCGACGAATTCGGTCTTATTTCTTTGGATGTGGTTTCGCTATTCACAAATGTTCCGTTAGATCTCGCGATTGCAGGTTTACAAAACAGATGGAACCTCACATACAAGAACATACAGATCTTCCGGAAAGCGAATTTATGAACGCAATCAGATTAATTTTAAATTCAACTTTTTTTGTTTTTAATGGAAAATACTACAAACAAATCTTTGGAACCCCAATGGGCTCACTTCTTTCGCCTATTATAGCCGATATTGTTTTACAAGATATTGAGATACAAGCTCTTAACAAGCTACCTTTTACTCCCTTTTTTTATACAAGATATGGATGACATAGCAATGACGGCTCCCACCAATTTCCATGACAAATTATTAGAAATTTTTAACTCTTTCCACACAAGATTACAATTTACATTAGAAATTGGTATAAATATTCTTAACTCTCTGAACTTAACTCTGATTAAGAAAAACGGTTTTTTAATTCATGACTGGTATCACAAACCTAACGCACTCAGGTCGTAATTTAAACTTCCACTCATGCCACCCTCTAAATAAAAAAAGAGGTATAATTTTGGGTTTAGTTGACAAAGTCATACAACTTTCACACTCAGAATTCCATAAGAAGAACTTAGATCTCATAGTAAACACCTTACTAGACAATGGCTATCCTTTAAATTTGATATTTTCCACTATTAAAAAAAGATTGCAAACAAAATTCTATTACGTCAACAATCAAATGGAGGAACATCCTAACGCGTTTAAAGATAAGAACATAGTATATTTCACTATCCCGTACATTCCTCACACTGCAGAAAAATTTTAACGCTTCATCAAAAATTTTCCTACCTTACGTTTAGTGTTTACTGGAGTTAATAAACTTAATAAATACGTTAAAGTACACAAAAACACACTCCCCACACTTTCTCATCCTAACGTAATCTATAAAATCAACTGTTTCAATTGTGATGTTTCCTACGTAGGGCAGACGGGTAGATTGTTAAAAAGCAGGATTAGTGAACATAGAAACCACATTAACAAAAGTACGACTCAATCATCTGTTATTACTCAACACCGACAAGAATTCGCACATGAATTTGATTGGAAGAACATTAATATCTTAGATGAAGAAGTTCATTTGAATAAACGAAATGATATATATTAAAAACCAACACAACGGACTCAACCTACAAAGCGATACTGAACTTCTTGATCCTATTTATGATTGTTTAATAGCGTTAATTTGTGATTCGATCTTTGCAACCAGCCCCGTTGCGGGATAAGTCTCTAAAAGAAGGAGAGGGGAGAGTGCCTATAACTAGCTCACTCTCAGTACAATTTCACCTCAGTAAGCATGAGACTTGTCACCGCAATGTTGGAGATCCAGTGTGTCTATATTTATTAAGTAAGTCTTATTATTTTAATCCGTGTAAAAACACATTAGTATATATATAGTTTTAATTTAACTTACAGTTAATTTAACTTACAGACTTTTTAAAAATAATTTTAACACCTTGGACAATATGACAACTACAACCATATCTGCAACTTTTTATATCTACACGACTTACTTTATTTGAACATGGAGAACTCAATTCGACTTTAGATTAGACACATTTTCATTTGACATAAGCATTGAGGAGGATCCGAACCGTGGGTCGAAACGTTTGCGATTTTTGCGATTTTTAATTATATATTAATTGATGTTAAAATTAAACATTAATTACGCTCTAACAATAGCGTTGGCTCTTATTGGCAACTTGTACCTTATTTATTAATTTATTTACATAGAGCCTTAAATTCTTATATTTATTTTAAAATATTAGTTTTGATCTTCAAAGAAATTAAAAAGATTCCTCTAGAGGTATGCTCGAAAATGCTTTGTTTAAGACATGTTGACATCTAAATATTTTGAATATAGAATTAAATGAAGTTATTATTAGGTTATATTAAACAAATTAATAATGTGTTTCAACTCTTTTAATAGAAAAAATAAAAATTCTAATATAATTATAAGTTTTGATTAAAATGATGGGCTTTTGGACACGGGAGAACAATGAAAATTCTAATATAATTATAAATTTTGATTAAAATGATGAGCTTGGACAGCTGTCCTTCACAGCATCAATAGCAGAGCGGCACTGGACTGTAATTGTTTCACATGCTTAAATGATTCTTTTTTGTTCAAGAATTAACGTCATTCATTGGAGTTTCATAAATTTTTAGCACTATAATGGAGATATTTTGAAAAATATAACATTACTGAAGAATCTAAATATTCCGTTATAAAATGCCTTTAAAATTATAAAAATTATGTTAAAAACATTTATGCATTTTTTTCAAAGGAGTGTTT
>NJRQ01000460.1:12623-25997 GCA_003063805.1 Aphaenogaster ashmeadi
CTATAAAATCTCAAAGTCTGGCCGGAACGTTTGGGGCCACCCTGTATATATACGTGAGTCAAAGTTATAGACAAAGCTCATATTTTCATATCTCAGTAACAGCTGAAATGATTGAGTTCTAACTAATCTCGATAGCTGAGGTTTGAATTATATCAGAAAAACGGAGATAATGTGACGAAAAGTCCAAATGTTACAATTTTCATTTAAGAAACGTTACGTCATTATCGTTAAACAATAGTGTGACGTCACAGCGTGACTTTCCTACTTTTGACACTAGGGGACGGTATAACATTTTGTGTGACTTTCCTACTTTTGACCAGAATATCTAATACTACTATCAAGCCTTCTCTTTATGTTAAGTTTTTTGGAGTAATTTTGAATAAACGGCTTAACTGAAATCTCCATATTAACTATATTATTAAAAAATGTGATTTTTCCATTAGAATCCTTAGTTTTGTAAAAAGGATTTGGTAGAGAGCGAACCTCATTACTATGCTAATACTATAGTTCTTTAATTAGATCAAAAATAGAATACGGAGGCTTTCTCTAATATCACAGAAGAGATTTGTTTCGACTCAACTGGCCAATTTTTAATTTAAATATATCGCGAATTGCGACGTTTTTCGTGGGTTTTGGTCCTTTCCAAAGAGAGTGAAATTAATTTTAATGTAAAGAATTTCTAATATCTTTCTAATATCATCATTTAAACCAAGTTTCTTTTATAAGCTTAAAAAAATTCAATAAAAATATCTAAAACTAGTAATAGATTATAGGAACTCTACACCTATTAATGTTATTATTAGTGATTCTAAAGTCCCGTTATTTATTAGCATATAGATTTGAATTCTTCTCTCATTAAAGCTCACTCAAGGTCAATTTATTTAAATATAATATGATTGACAATGATCGTTGTTCTTGTAAACAAAGACTAGAAGAGAAAATTATTTTCACATTTTTTAGCACTGTAACAAATATAACAATGAAAGAAAAATTATGATAAACAAATTCAACAAAATGAAAATTAGAAACCCTTTAGATATTAAAAAATGTGAGAAAACAGATGTTTTAGAAGTTATTTCAGATTTTATTATTAGATTAGTGGGAGGAGCATGCTCTATAAACAACAACGACTACGCACAAATGGCGTCAAAAGAATGTTGTTAACAGAATGTAAAAAGTTGTTAATAGAATACTCCTCCCAATGCCTCATCACTTAGCAACCGTAAACAATGGGCTGTTTTTTCTCGCCGAATCGTAGAAATAAACGCTGATTCGATCTTTATTAACTAATTTATCATTAATTATTGCGAAAATCGCAAAATGATAGATTTTTCTATTCAGTTTAACCCGTTCTACCTGCACACAAGCGTTGTTACGATAATTATCAAACACTCTGTATATCAAGATCAAAGTCATTTCTTTTGTTTGCTTTTCTACATACTATCAATGTAGTTAAAAAATTATTGAACTTTAACTTAAAATATTTCAAAAATTATAAGAGACCGCCATCTGATTGTTAAGGCAAAATTACTCAGGAATAAACCCTCTATAACATATATTAAGGTCAAGGTCATCCGAGCTGTGTAAGTTATTCTAAACATTTACCCATATTAATTAAATGTACCTAAATTAAATTAAATGTTATATATCATGGCCAAACTTTTCATTTAAAAACTACAAAATTATAAAACTTCTTAACGATATATATAGGTATGTACGTATACAGCAGTTGATTTACGATAACAAAAATGACTTCTTTTAAGCGTTTAGCCATAATTTCATGCTATAATTTTGACGCAATTTTTAAAGAATGATAAGATATGGTATTCCTTTATATAAGGGAGTTTTCAATAAGTTGAAAGCAGTACAAAATACTTCTTTAGAAATATTTTACTCGCGTTTTGGTCTTATTAGAAGTAAAGGAATACCATTTTGAAGGCTTAATATTAAAAACTTAATATTTTCAGATAATATTTTCAGGCAATTAAATACAAATCGTGTTGTACTTGACGTATTGCGACAATGCGGACGTTGTGCGTATTTCTATTATTGGCTCTCATTGGAAGTGTTTTTGGAAAAGTATGCATAAACCGTACATTAATGCATCATAATAATTTCAATATTTCTTTATTACAAGTTATTTTTGTTAGTGCATTATGCTTATCAGTTTGCCACAGGAAAATGATGTCGCTGAAAGTATGTGAATACCTTCCACAAATAAAACGCTTGAAAAAAATTATGAAAATAATAAAAAGATTTTGTAGCAGTATATATCTAATTGTACATAACTCAATGTTGAAAATAATATTCTTCTAAATGATATTTATAATGCATAAAAATCTTCTAATCGCAATAAAAAATATAATATTAAGGCACTAAAAAATTTTAGACGTTTAGTTTGTAGAGCAAAAATGTCATATCAGGCTTACTTATTACAATTGTCTATTTATGTATCAATCTCGATTAATTTTGTGCATGAAATTATTAGCTAAATTAATAACTAATGAGCTTTTTTAATTCAGTATTTTATGTTCTTTTTAATTAGATTATGGATGATGGCATCCGTCGTACAGATCCCGAGGAACAATTCTATGCAAACTTATGTTGTGAAAAAGAAGTAGAAGAGGGCGAAACAGACAGTGGCATAGTAAGGGTTAAATATAAAAATAAATTATACCAAATAAATTATATTTATTATCAAAATGCAAAAATTATTCTAAAAAGAGACAAACAAGTATATATAAACTGAAACTGTTTCATAATACGTTTAGTTTACACCAATTTCGTTAAAGATTATATTTGCAGCTAATAATTTTTCAGCATAAATATGAAAATCGATATTATAAAACTTTAAAAGTTTATTTAAAACAAATTATGTATTATAGAAATGTACTAATTATTTATAACAATTAACATTTTGGACTAAGAAATTATTAAAATGAATAAAAGAATGTCTATTTTATATCACGCCAGTTAAATGATATCTTGTTTATAATAGAATACGTACCGATAAAATTGAGTATAAAACCATTTGATATTTTTATGTATACATGAAATTTTATTGAACGTTTGCAGCTACATTTCCTATATAATATGTTAATTAATATGCCAATTAATATAATAAATATTTTATGGAATATATTTACATAAACTTTCTGAATTATTTAATTCCATGGTGATATATCTTTAAATAAAAAAAAAGAAATGCCACGTAAGTTATAAATAAATATTTTAATTTTAAATACGACATTAAATGAACTTTAGTAGTAATTTAATGATTTCTAGAGTGTAATATACAAATGAGATAATCTTTTTACAGGAGGGACAACAATTATTACTGACATCATACTACACTGTTATTAACCCTTTGCGGCATTGTACAATGCCACCTTTTTATATTCGCTTTTTTACCTTTTTTACATACTTTCTAATGTATTATAACGATTGTAAATAAATTTTTCGGTTACTAGGACATAAAATATTATGTTGAATTTTTTACCTCAGATTTAGTATCAGCGTCCCAAAAAACTCCTGAATACCAAGTTTCATAAAAATCGTTCGAAAGGAAAAATGTATGCTTCAAAGGGTTAAACACTTTATCTACGAAAAAATGTACTTATTATAGTCTTTATTACTATTGTGTGGAATATACTGTAAACATGCTAAATTTTAAAATCATATGAAATTACATAAAAATATAGCGTGACGATGACAAAATTATTCTACAATTGTAATAAATAAATAATATATTATATATATTATATATAAATAATATATTATATAATATAAATAAATAATATTAATCTTTGGCTGGCGATAGCTGAATCACTCTAGACCCAATAAGTTTTTATTAATTTATATTGTAACGAAGCGCCCTGAACGGGGCCTCGTTACGCGGCTCTGTTACACCTCCCGAAGAAAAGGCGCTATGCGCCGACCATCGACCTAGAGCATGGACTGCGCTATCCCTACTTTACTCGTATATGAAACAAGGTCCAGAAGAATAAGCGAGATAGCAAGTGACCGCGGACTATCTCTGTCTCTATCTATGAATCTGATTGGTTAAAAATCGATTTGCACAGGAACGTAAGAAAAGGATAGATATAAAAAAAGAATAGATATTGGTCGCAAACTCGTGCTGTCCTTCTTCCACATTGAGACTAAGGCTGTTCCAAAATTCACTGCCAGCGCTGAAAACCTATAGCATACGTGACATGCACTATAGATTTTCAGCACTGGCAGTGAATTTTGGAACACAGCCTAACTTTCGACTTGCGTTGCGCAGTCCATACTGTTCGTTTATCTTACAAAAGCCTATAATGCGGTTCCGGTGCAGAAACTATGGCAAGTGCTAGAGAAATTCCCAATAAATAACACCGCCATAACAGCAATTAAACAGCTCTATGAACAGGCAACCTCAAGAATAAAATTAGAGAACGTACTATCCGAAAGGTTCGCGGTCACAAAAGTCCTACGGCAGGGTTGTTGCCTATCTCCCACCCTTTTCAAAATATATTTGAATGAAGCATTGAGAAGGTGGAGAAGATCGTGTAGTGGGATGGGCATACAATGTTTTATACAATTATTTAAGTTTTGAGAACAGATGAAATCTGTTTCCAAAACTTAAAGATCACCTGAGATGAATTTACTTTGATTCTGACGATGCAGTGAAGACAAAAGTGAAGCTGTGATTCCGTCGTCAAAATAAACAATTTTACAGTGACGGTATTAAGAAACTGGTCTTCCGTTAGCAGAAGTGTGTTAATTGCCAGAGCGATTATGTGGAGCAACAATTATATAAATATCAAGAATAAAGTTGTAGAAAGTTATCCGCTTTTGTTTTACTCAAATAACTATACCCGTTTTCAAATAAAAAATCAGGAGGCATTACTTTTCAGCATACCCTTGTATATACATTACAGCAACATTAAAGCGATACTATAATTCATTCAATCGTTCGTTTATCTATACAGAGAGAGAGTTCGACACCATCGTCCATTTCTTATTAGAGGTAAATATTAATTTTTTGTACATCAAAATAATTTTATAACATAATTTATGATAATATAATAAAAACCAAGAATTCGCGGCAAATAAATTCATGTATTCTGTAATAAAAATTTATATTTATTTTATTTATACATCATATATAAAACTTGAAAACTTGAAAATAAAGTATTTCAAATTTATAATATTATATTTTTCCATTCATTTTGCAGCTAAAGAAGGACGATTTGTGCAAAGTGCTATGTCATGTTTCGTTGCATGATAATACTTCCTACTTAATTAGGTTGCGATGTCCTTCAACCTATTTTTTAACATTTCTGAAGTGATATCGACAACGTCACATTTGTTATCTTAGCAATAATTGTTCCGTTGATAATAAGTATACATTGTTGTTATAACAGAAATATATTTCGCCTTTGTGCTCTAAACAATGTTGCAATTTAAGCAACTTTAATTTACATAACATATTGAACAAAGATTTGCGGCCATTTACGCGCGACCGTGATGACAAAATGATCACTGATCGCGCCACGATAAATAAACAAGCCTGAATCCCTAATTCTCGTTTATTGAGCCATTTATCGGGCGATTCGAAACGCTATTATATACTATCATCTTCATGGTCATCGGCTTTTTGAGATGTTCGCTCTCCTCGATATACGATCGAATCTGTATATTGAAATGTGAGAATGCGAGCGGTATCTCAGTTTATTTTATTTTACAGTCGTTGTGCCTAAATAGGGACAGGCATCCTAATTCGGAACAATTCTGTTCTAACGCGTAAAATTTTGCGACCGTTTGATGTAAATTAATTCTGATTTCTGCATTACACGTTCTCCATTTCTGCATAACCCCGTTTTCCATTAAAAAATTAAAAACGTACAATTTTTTATCCAAACGCCCGTGGTTGCGACAAAAAGTGAAAAGTTTGAAACACCCAAATACAGTTAATTTCAGAAACGCTGCAAAAAGGTTTCTCGTTTGTCGGAGTGTATTGCTTTTTTAATATATGATAGCTCAGTATTCAATATATGATAGCTTTTTAATATATGATATCTCCCAAACACCATTCCACTTCCACATAAAAAACGCAGGGAGACCATGTTATCCCTATTTAGGGCAATGCTGTCCCGAATTAGGTCATATTCGAGATCTCCACCTTGACGTATTCTACGTGCTCTCAATCCAGCTATACTTATCGCTGAAAAATTATTTTGGTGCCAAACTGTAGGTCTTGAATTATCGGTTCTAGAATCGGCATCGAATTTTCCTAAAAAATTTAGTTACAAAGTAATCGCTAAAAATATGCAAAAATCTATCCCAAATATGGATATTTCACTGTATATCGTATATACGTACGTCTAGGACAAATCAATACACAATCGCACACTGAACTGCGGGATATGAATTCATTTTTGCGATCGTAAACGCGGGAAGATAACTGTTGCGACACGACAGCGATGAACGTCAGAAAAACATACAATTCGCCATCGTCACCTTTCCTCCTTTGCCCTCAATGTCGATATGTAACAACCCTTAACGACATAAATTACTCTCTATGTTGGGGTAAAGCACAATCGTATCCTAATTGATGAACTTATACAGGTGTGCAGGCAGGGCCGTGCAAAAGAAGAGATGCGGTGAACTAAGGCCTTCAGTGTTTAAGAGACCTTGAAATTTTGATTAAAATATAACTATTTTTTACTATTTTTATCCAAATTAATTTTTATTCAATTTATAATATTTCGTATCCAAATTATATTTATAATTCATAAAGTAATAATTCAAATTTAATAAAATCTTTACTGTTTTAATGAATATCATATGTTGTTGATGCAATCTTTTGCTTAATCAAATAAAGTTGGATCGAAAAAAAGTTTTTAATTTATTATAGAATTATAAAATTCCATTTCTTTAGTTCTAAATATGAATTATAAACTTTTATTTTCTTTATTTATATTTTATTAAATTCTGTTTATGTTTTGTACTGTTTTGTTCTATTCTACTTTTCTTTTTAAAAATATACTTACTTATAAATAAATATAATTTTAATTATACTATTTTATTACATTTTTTAATTTCCTCAAAGCTTTTAAATTCATGACTAGGTAAAGGGTCCTGTCCTTATCTTTGCACGATTCTGGATATAATGATTAATATCAATAAATATATAATGTGTTATCAATCATTTCTTACCCGTCTTTTGTGTCCAAAAGTAAATTTTTATTTTTACAATAAAGAATTTCGTAAGTTCTTTATTTTAATTTTGCTTCTATAGTCGACTGTGTGTGATTTATACACACCTGTGATTTCCAATATGGAGAAACTTACCGAAAGAGAAAGTAATACAGTGTCGTAAACCGCTAGGTAAGTTCGTCGAGAGCGAAATCTGTTAGTCAACGATTCTCTCTTCGACAGTCGCGAGTTTCCACAGATACTTATTGTGTTCTTAAAAGTAAATTAACACCACAAAGCAAATTTATTCTAATCAATTAAATTAATATTTTTATAAGTGTAAGATTAAAATTTTAAACTTCTCTTTGTTTGAAAGTAAATTTTAGAAACTCTTTCGTACTGCATTAAAGAAAACCATGTTGCGAATTTTAATGATTTTGTCATTTATTTGCTCGTTGGATTTGCTGAGTGCTCGTCCTACGGAAGAACCGACAAAATTCACTCTCGGTATACAAAATAATACAGAAAATGCTATACCTACAAAACTGGAAGAAACAAAGGTAAAATTTTGTGCTTATAAGATTTATTTGCGAAAATAAGTGGAAATGCAATCTTTGGAAGACGCAAGTCAGAAAAGTAGCATATTAGATAGCCTCATTTCATTGATATCTAAAATAAAACAAAAAGCCGTAAATCTGAACTAATCCAAAAATCGATGTAAAAAATTCCTTAGTTTCTTGGTTGTATTCAAAATTCCAATTGGATCCTTGTGATTCGCCACTATAATCGACAGGCGAAGTCAAAATTGTTGTTTCGTAGGAATTATTAGAACGTGTCGCTGATACGATTAGAATTGGCAGAGGAAGATTTGTCAATTTGATAATATTGGCCAAAAACATCATTGCAAATCAAGCAGAGGTAATTACAGTATCTATCAAATTTATTTAATGACAATTTACTTCTCATAATGGCTATATGCAGGGGCTGACGTAATATCTTCACCAATACATAGAAAGTCATCGTATTATAGTTAGCATCAATTTGGTATTTTTTGATAAGCAATCAAAAAATTAATGAAGACAAACAGAAAGCCATATATAAAAATTCAATCAGGGCGATATCGAAACATTACTTTTTTGTTAATCGACTAATGCAAGATATGTATAAAGTTTGTTGTTATTCCTTTTGCATTTTCTTCCCATTTCCGCTGTTCATTTTAACTATTGCCAAATCCTCAAGCTTGCGTAACAGAACAATTATGGTGTACTGACAAATTTGTTTCTTTTTGCAGCAAATAAACAATGAATTACAAGATAATCATGACCCATTAATTATTAAATCTGACAAACCTCAAAGTCGCAGATCTATACCACCCATACAAAATACAACGCCAATAGTTTTGTTTCCCCCGATACCGCAAGAAACAGTTCGTTTAGAAAACGAGACCGCGCAAGCCATTTTAGAGAAACGAAAACCTGATAATATCAGACGAATTTTGGATAGTTTCCTGACTCCAAAGCCAATCGTTGATCGAATTACGGACGATGAAAAATATGGTAATACGGGCGATAAATTTATCGGAATAGGAAGGGCGTTCGTTAATGGTTACGAAAATTTCAGCAATTTTTTGAATGTTGTAGTGGACGTAAGTGTATCATAAAATAGTAAATATATCAACGTAGTAAATATTGAAAAAAGTTTAAGAAACGAAAGATTTCTTTTAAATAATGTAGCTAAAGTACAATGTTGTAATTTGCGAAATTGTGTTTTCAGTTTCCTGTTGCTATCGTCAAACAAACTTCTCGAGGAGTAACCCAGACATTGAATGAATTAGGAGCACGGATCATTGGACTCCAATAATAAATATTAATACGTAATTAATGTGAAACAAATGTAAATTATAAAAAATAAAATTATATATTACATGAAAAGCTTTTGTTTGAAAGTCATTGAAGTCAAATTATCAAATTTCCTTACGTCATATGCGGAAGCATCTACATATGCGGAAGTATTGATTAGCGATAATAAAAATGACTTTTATTAAGTATTTTGTAATAATTACTTTATAATTTTGGAACAATTTTCTAGGAATGATATTACATGGCGTTCCTTTATAAGGAAGTTCTCAATAATTCAAGTGCATGAATGTACGTCTTTAGAAATAGTTCACTCGCACGAGTTGATCTTACTCGAAGTGAAGAAATATTCTTTTGCAAGAGCTTAGTATTTTCAGACATTAGGTACAAATCGTGTTGCGTTTGAAATTTGACATACTATCACAATGCGCGTGCTACATGTATTTCTATTGTTGGCCCTCATTGGAAGCATTGTTGGAAGAACAGTATGTATACGCTACACATAATATTGATACATCATAACAATTTTAATGCTTTTTTATTACAAATAATTCTATCAATGTATCGTGCCTATCAGCGTGTCAGAGCAAAACAATCTTATGACAGCTGAAAATGTAGAGATATGTTCCAGAAGTAAAGATCTTTGCATAGATTATGAAAAAATATTCTTTAATAGTATAAAATATATCTATTTTATATACTTTAGTAGCAGAAGTAACATGTATTTAAGTAAGGTTTATAATACGTTGAAAAATCTTCTAATTGTAATAAAAATATGATATTAAGACGATAAAAAATTCTTGATATTTAATCTACAGAGCAAGAATGTTAATCAAGCTTGTTTGTTAAAATTTACTATGTACTTAATAACCTCGACTAATTTTGTGTATAAAATTATTAGTTAAATTTGCAATTGATAAATTTCTTTTACATAATTGTTTTTATCTTTTTATTAATTAGATGCATAGTCCAAATTCTGATGAATCATTAAGTGAATCATCGAGTGAGGAATCATCCAGTGAGGAATCATCCAGTGAGGAATCATTGAGTGGGAAATCATCCAGCGAGGAATCATCGAGTGAAAAATCAAAAGTAGAAACAGATGGTGTTTTGGTAAGAGTTAAATATAAAAATAAATTATACTTATTTTCAAAATGCGACGAATATTCTAAAAAGAGATAAAATATTTATGAACAAGAATATTTTATTATACGATTAGTTTACACTAAAAGATTATGTACAAGATAATCCAGAATTTATCGAATAAAAATTCATCTTCTTTTTTTGAAAATTATTATTTTTAAGACAATATTTCGTCAGCATAAATATGAAAATCGATATTAAAAAACTTATGGTAAAATTTATTGTAAAACGGGAATCTAATCAGGGTTTATTTATTAGAATTATAACTATGTATATGTTACAACTTTGCCATTAATTTTGTGTATGAAATTATTAAAGTTAAATTCGCATAACCATCCAGTTGACACCGAACATCAGTTACATTACATCTATGTTAAAATTTCGCACTTAACAATATAAATGTAATATAACTGATGCTCGGTGTCGACTGGGTAATGAACTTCTTTTATTTTTCAATCTTCTACTTACTTTTTAATCAGATTACTGATCATGGCAGATGTGGTTCAAATCCTGGAGTATCTAATTGGGGTATCCGTAGTATAATATGGAATATAGTAAGATTTTTACATATAAAATAACTTACACAAGTAATATAAGTAATAAGCTAAAATGGCTAAAAAATGTGATAGGGCAACTTCATTAGCGGATTCGTTTTTAGCGATAAAGAATCTGTAAAAGTCAACCATTGTGTTGGCTAATTTATGCAAAAAGTTACAGTTATAGATAAATTAAAAGAAAAGAGCTTAAATCCGAAAGGAGCAAAAATAACCTTTTGAGAACGATCCGCTTATGCTTTAAATAACCACCTGCATATAACGGTTTTTTGGGTCGCCAATTCTGTGAATCCGAGGTCAAAATTGTCAAATATAATTTGTTTAAACACTGTATGAAAAATTTTATTTGAATTAAAACTAATAACACCATTGAAGTCTATGAAAAAAATACATGTAAGTAGTGCATTGTTCTTCCGCCATCCCATTTGTTGTAAAAAAATACAAAATTTTTAAAAATGACGATGTGGGCAGAAGTGGATGGGTGCAAATAAACATAGTTTGTAATGTTTAAGCACTCTTCTCTTATTTTATCTATAACTATAACTTTTTGCATAAATTAGCTAACACAATAGTTGACTTTTATAGATTTTTTGTCGCTGAAAATGAATCCACTAGTGAAATTGCTCTATCACGTCGCATTTTGAGCTATTTTAGCTTAAAAGTACTTAAAAAAATGACATTTTTGAGTCCAATTTTTTCAAAAATGTGACGTGATAGAGCAATTTCATTTGCGGATTCGTTTTCAGCGACGAAAAATCTATAAAAAGATTAACACCTTATCTAGTTCCTAGTCTAAAAAAAAGATTAAATTTGTCGGATAGTATTATTTGTAACGATTAAGATTTTGGATTAAAACGGTAACGAAATTAATAAAATTGTCTATTTCATATCAAGATAGTTAAATCAGATCATGCTTATAATAAAATACGTACCGATAGAGATTTGAATATAAACTATTATTGTCATTACTTTCGTGCGTGTACATGAAACTTCTTTAAATGTGTTTGCAGGTAAAAAGAATGATGAGAAGATATATGGATTCGATGATTCCTTATTGAAATAAAATATCTTTAAATAAAAAGAAAAAATAAGTATTATCATGTAAGTTATATATAGATTTTTCAACATTAAGCATTGCATTAAATGATCTTCTGCAATAATTATATGATTTCTTGAGTTTCATATAATTAATTAATCTTCTTACAGGAGGAACAACTTCCATTATCGACATAATAATATACAATTTAAACACTTTATCTGCAAAAGATACACTTATTACGATCTTTACTGCTATTATATAACTTGAATTTTAAAATTACATAAAAATGTTGCATATATGTTGACAGAATCTGCAGTTATAATAGATAAATGATATATTACGCAACTATTTCATAAATTGTCGTAAATAATATGAAAATATTATAAAGCAAGTAATTAATAAAAAGAGCTCAAAATATTATACCACTCGCAATCATCATTGTTAGCAAATAAATTGAAATCGCTCAACACTTATCATATATATTCTTAGATTTTATTCATAAATTAATCGAAAAATTTACAAAATGTCGTCATAGTTAAAGTAGCATATGCATAATTATTAGTCCTGATAACACTAGACCATTACCGATATTACCATTGACTCACCGATACGCTAAAATTTAAGCGCATACCGAGGTCGTACATGAAATTGCGCATTTCTTAAGTTACATGAAGACATGTCAGCGATATGCAGATCGCGAGTACAAGAATAATTAGTCTCGTCCACTGTTAAGTAAGTAGAAAAAATAAGCAATACACGACTATAAAAGAAATGCAGTACAACCCGCGTCGTCTTTCATAAGTTCGCGGCTATTCTTTGACGCTCGGCCCAATGCCATAAGTGTGTACGCGAATTTAAAGAACCTAAAGAACTTAGAATCTTTTTCTCAAAAAACTAGTATCATTGTTCGATCGCGATTCTAAATGCGTGTGCATCTGCTGTTGATATTGTTCTTCGCGAGCACTATCTTAGCGCGAAGTGCTCGAGATAAAAGGGATACTAATGTGGTACGTGCATTCTTTACATCGTCATAAAGTCTTTTAGATTACGTAAATTACCTATAACTGTTGCCGATAGTATATTTAACGTTAAAAAGGCGGAAGTAATTTTTCTGCCGATTAACGAGTAGCGAACAGGTATAGACTTTTAGTAATCTTATCGCCTACCATTTTAAAACTTTTTAAATTTTTATCAAAGTAGCCATGCAATTACAGTAAAGGACACCGCACTTTTTCCACATAAAATAAGCCCCAACCAATTTTCTTCAAATTCCGTATACAATTAGACGCATCATTAGGTAGATCAACCGCATAAAATATTTTTCAAAAAAATCACTTGTTCGAGATGTTGAAACGATATACCTGATAATGATGCAGAGTCCGTATTATACGATATTTTAAGATTTGCAGGGTTGGGTAAGTTAAATTTTTTTTAACTAAGTTAAGTTAAAGTTAATAGCCTTGAAAATTTAACTTAGTTAAGATACAAGTTAACCCATAATGAAATTAATTGAATTAAAAGTTAAGTTAATAATAAAAAATAATTAAAAAGTTAAAAGTTAAATTTGCTTTATTTCATGATTTCATGGTTTCACAGTCTT